>OX453090.1:50254658-50385254 GCA_949708635.1 Hirtodrosophila cameraria
AAAATGCCTTGGTTACAAAAACAAACGAAAACACGTAGTACACTATATATATATATATACTATATGCTATAGTTATAGATTATATATATATAGATTATATATATATATATATATATATATATATATGTATATAATTAATAAACAACATCAACATGATCACCAAAATTACTTGTTTCTGTTTCGCTTGCAGTTTTCCGACGCCTCCCCCTACAAACTTTTGGGGGAGCCGTCGTTTTAGTGGGCGACATTGCTGGGGAATTGTGGAACAGTTGAACTGTTTCGCTTTTTGTACCCCAAGCTGTCGCCATCACACACAAAAAAAATTGTTTCCATTTAAATATATAAGATTTAAGAGAGATATAGATAGCATTATAGCGGGTGGATGTGTGGGTAGGGGGAGGGTGCATGGGGATTTCGGATGCCTATATGAGAGATAGCTAGCCTGAGGTTTTTGGCTTGGACAGGAGCACAAGGGAGATTGTATGGTTTGTTTCTTTGTTTTTCTTCGTATCGCTTATTGCGATGTGCTAAAATTTGAAGGCGATATGGATGCCGGTGGCGTTTCCGCTTCGCTGCTGCCCAGGGATGCATCGACAGTGTCATGGCCGCTATGATCTCTCGATCTTGTCGTTGGTATCGGCGCACTGCTCGCCGTCATTGATGGCGGTGGCATTAGGGCCGCCTCCTCAGCTAAACGCTCCTGCTCCTGTTCACACTCCAGCTCCTCCTGCAGCTGGGCCAGCACATGCTGCTTGTTCTCCACCCAAAAGAGCACCGGTATGCGCAGCACCGTTGTCAGCGTATCATTGTGCTCCTCCAGCGAATTGCATGCATAGTGCAATACCAGTTTTTTTAACGTAGGATATATGTTGTATGGTGCAGCAAAGCCCAAACCGCTTTCCGTCTCATAGATGATGCAGTGATGTGTGCCCTCCTGGCATGCTATGGACAGGGCATAGTGTCCGGCATCGCGCACCCGTATCAGGAATGTGCCAGTTGGTGCACCCTTCAGTAGCTCCTCTGCATCGCGTCGCTTGCAATCCTTGAGGAACCACAAGGACTCATTGCGATGAGGTTGATTTGATGCCTTCTCGTAGTGCTGCTGCCAATCGTCAAAGCCCATCTCAAGTATTACGTTTAGATCGTCCTCGGTTAGACCAAATCCTTTCAGGCGTCTGTGCAACAAAAAAAAAGAAACAAATGCAATATACGTTAGTTTCAAAGTTATTATTAAAAGGCAAAACTTGGCAAGATAGCTACGTGATGTTGCCGTCGTGCTGTCTACAATTATTCAATACAACTGCCAGACTAGACGGCAGTCTAATTTCATCATCCCGCCCCGGGAATTGTGGCTTTGACTCAGCACACAGTTCCATGTGTGTTACAATAAAAAGAAAGGAAACATATACAAATAGGTATATAGGTATATATATACATATAGGTATATATAAGTATATGTATATACTTATACATTTATTGGAATATTGCAGCTTATCTCTTATCAGTCAGTCATTGTGATGTCATCGTCTTTCGTTGCCGATTTTGGATCAAGACAAGGCAACTTGCAACCCAGCAATTCATAGATAAAGTAATTCACCATTTCGCAATTGACAGCAACTCTATCTGTGTGTATCTGTGTGTATCTGTGAGTGTGTCTGTGAGTGCAAATTAAGTGCGATTCTTCGACGTTTATAAAGCTTGAGTCGAACGGCTGTACATTTTCAGTTCTTTTAAAAACAAATATTAAAGACATGCACACATTTGGTAGAAAATGCAATTTAGGAATGAAGAAAGGAATGATTTTGAAAAATATTATATTTTTGTAACAGTTGCATAGAATTTTGTTCTGTGAGCGACATCCGGGATTGCAGACTTTATAACAAGAAAGACACATTATCTACTGGATCTACTTAACCATCGAATGATTGTTCCTAAGACAGTTTTAAGATATAGTCGCCCGATTTCTTTGAAATTTGGCCAGAACAAAACAAAACGCAGAATATGTCAATTTTGCTAAGATAGCTTCAGAAACAAAAAATGTTTTTCATCTGATGTTCAAGCTCAGCTCTGGTAAGTTTAGTCGAGTTATTTTGAAAAAAAAAATGTTTGCACCGATCGTTGCTAAGGCAGCTATATGTTATAGTGTTACGATCGGGCTAGTTATATGTACAGCATGCAGCAAAAAGAAGCATCTGTGTCAAGTTTCTTTAGCAAAGCTTTAAAACTAAGAGACTAATGCGCATAGAAACAGACATACATACAGACGCACAGACAGACATGGCTAGTTGTTCGACTCGGCTGATCAAGAATATAGATACTTAATGGGGTCAGAGAGAGGTCTGCTTCAATACGTTACACATTTCGTAACAAACGTATAATAAATGAACGGTTAGTTTTGCGGATTGCGTAAGAGCAAACAAATGTTGCCTGGAATCGGAATCGGAATCGAAATGCGGAACTGTATCAAGTTCACTTTAAGTAGTTCTTTAGCATAATTTGAAAGTGTAACTTGAGTGAGAATCTATAGACGAAACAGTTCATTTTGGCTCGCATTTTGTTTAACGACCTCTCCAATGTCTTATCTGGCAGCCAACACAACTAAAGCACGCGTTTAATCGCCTTCCTCGAACGACCTAGGCCTCAGAAGCTTACGCTTATGACGCGCACAGAAATCGTGTGGAATTCAGAGATACCTCAATAGAGAGAATACCCAAACACACATGATATGGAGCCAACAGCACCAGCAGCAGCAGCAGTAAAGCTGCCGGTTGAGATGGGTACGCGTAATCTTAATTAAAATAAAAACATTAAACAGTAAAAATAATAAAAAAAAAGGTTTGCGAATATAAAATAAAGAAAATGTCAAGCAAAAAAAAAAGGAAAAAAAATTAAATTTAAGCACTCGACAAACAATAATGCCCGACAGCCAGATAACGATAGTGCCTTATCTCCGGCCCCAACGAGAGGCATACACACAGTGCTCGGCATGACAATAGAAACGCGTCAAGTTAAATAGCGCCTTTTAAGTTGCAGCTGCGTTCTAAAAAAAAAAAAAAACACAACGATCATCATCATCGATGACAAACCCTTCAAAATAGGGAAACTGAGGCAACATTTTTAGTTGCTATGCGTGAATCAGTTTTATGGGGTTATATGATATTTGAAAAAAAAAATTCAAGGCCGCGACAAAATTGCAAGATTCCCAATTAGATATGGCTTATAAGTAAGTGTAAGTAAGACTGATAAATGTTAAGTATTTAAAGAAAAAGCAACAACACAGAGTACAACAAAAGCAACAAATGATTTTTGATGAGATAAAGGTGTAGATAGCGTATAGTATATACTACTAAACATACTACTATTATGGTTCAAGGTTCGACTAACTATCATATGGTGGTATTCATCATTATCATCATCATCATCGATGACGAATTTAACTGAGGCATATCATCATTAATCGTGAATAGCTTTAATGACATTAGCTGTAATTAGGTTTAATCGAAGTCAAATAAAAAGTAACATAAAAACTATCGATAGTATCGATATATTATCGAATTTTGTAAGAAATGGTAGCTATATACCAGACCCTTTGATTGGAATGCAGCTGCAAAACTATAGTTGTTAATATCGGTTGTTTAAGAAATAGTAGATCTACAAAATTGCCACAATATTTGAATGGAATACAGCTGCAAAACTATCGATGTTTCCATCGATATGAACGATATTTTAAGAACTGGAAGATCCAGGAAGTTGCCACACAGAATTGAACACAGCTGCACAAACTATCGATATTCTAAGAAATGGCAGCAATATACAAAACTGACAATTATATTAAAGCTATCGATGATACTATCGATGTTTTGGGAAATGTTAAACCTAAAACATTGCAAAACTCTTTGAATGGAGTAGAGCCTCACAAACAATCGATACTATAGATATTTTAAGAAATGCTAGAAAGCCACAAACTACTTAAATGTATATTAAGGCTGGATAGATATTTGATAGATCATTCACATGGCATACTTTTGTGAACAATTCACAGGGAAAGAAAACTGTAAAACTGTCAACAGCGCTTAAAATATTGCGAATTTGAGTTAGAAGCGAACGATTTGTATATGTTTGATATAAAACAATAATAATAATAATAATAAATTGCAGCCTGCCTCAACTTAAAACTCAGAACGCAAATGAACGCATGGTTAAAAACAGTTTTATCAACATCTATTGTCATTTGGCTTATGGGCTTATAAGGCGATTTGGTTACAGGGCAACGACGCATCCAATGCTCGGTTAGGTTACATTACATGCGGGCACGTAGGCCAGTCAGCGTGGCGAATTGAAAGCCGAAGCCAGACGAGAGCGGTGCTAAAAGGCAAAAGCGTTAGTTCTATTATTATTATCGGTCAACCGAGAACGTAGAACTGAGAACGAAGAACTGAAAACGAAGAACGGAGTGCCGACAAACGGCAAACAGCACAAGCAACAGTGTTATCAATTCAGCTTTTTACTCACTCTACCCATTCAAAATGGCTAAAAGGGTCTTATAAAGTACTGCAAATGTATGTAGGAATGTAGGTTTCTGTAAACTATTTTTGGCTTTTTTTTTATACTCGTTTAGAGTTTTCAGTAGCAAAACCAGCTTTAGGAATTTTTGTGTTCCCAATTCCGATTACTTTTGTATAGTTCCAAAGCGACTTCAGGAAGTCAGGAAGAAATTGTATCGGAAATGGCTAAAGATTAAATAATAAACTTATTCGGACCTGTTCCCATTTTTTCTATCTTCAAACTAGTTGCTTTTGCGAATATAGTTCAGTGAATCATTACCCAAATAAAAAATAACTAATCTTTCATTTAGTAGCTTTAGTTTCTATACGAGTAAAACAACTAGTCTTTGCTTAAGTTCATTTCCTGAAAGAGGAAACCACTAATCGTTCCTTTAGCTCCTTTCCGAATAAAAAAACTAAACGTTTCTTTAGTTGTTTTTTTTTTTATTTCAATCATTCATATGTCTTGCAAATTGGTGCCATATTTAAAATTGTTGAATTTTTTGCAAATTTAAAGCTCAAATGTTCGATCAAATTTCAACATACGCAAAACAGAAACTAGTCGAACTAACGATAATCGAAAAGCAAAAATTGCAAAGGCTGAGCCACAAATGGAAAAGAAAACGAACTAAAGGAACTATAATCGAAGCTATAGTTCAATAGTACAATTCAAAAACACAACTCCTGTCGTTGATTGGAATCTAAAGTGGTATCAAGCCTAAATTGACAACAAGATGAAACTGCTATATGCTTGTTTTCCCGCTAAAAACTAGAGTTTTTGTTGTTATTGGCAACACTGAACGGCAGCGGCTGAAGAAAGCAGCCAAGGCAAAAACAAAAACAAAAACTAAAAAAAAAAGTGAGCCGCGTGTAAAATGAGGCAGAACTCGAAGCATTAAAATTCCTTGGCTGGCGAAAATGCAGCGAGCAACGGTTTGTGGATAGCGGGGAGTAGTCAGGGAGGCGGCGGTTAGCGGGTTCTATTCTGCAGCCGTGGAGCATGAAACGAATGAGTGACTGGCTCTAGCCCCCACCACATGAAACAACCCTTACCCTATACACACACACAAACACAAACACATACACCCATTTGTGTCTTGTCTGTGACGCTGCTGACTTGACGCTTAATCAGTTTGGCACTTGAAATACTACAACAATATTTGAAGAAAATGACGTCAGTTAGCTGGCAAAGGCTTTTGGCTATTATTCTTCTTAGCATTATTATAAGTATTATTATTAGTATTATTATTGATACTTACTCAATGTGCTTGTCCTTGCGCAATTGCAATTCCTGTAGCTCCGGCTTTGATGCATTGATCTGACGCTCCAGCAATTGTTCCTCCTCCTTGCGCGTCTTAATATACTGATTCAGGCTATCCATTTTATCGTGCATTACATCAAGATGTGCTTTCAAACGACTCAGATTGTCCCGCATATGTTCATGCTCCTCCTGACGTCCAGCAGCACCACCAGCAGCACTACCAGCCGCACCACCACCAACGTTAGCATTAATAGGTGGTTTAATCATAAACGATTCAATTAATGCTATTTGACTGCTAAACATTTTCTCCGCATTGCCAAAAACACTTTGATGCAATTTCTTTTCGACCAGCTCATCGCGTATGGCATTAAATGAGGTCTTCTTCTGGTCAAGTGCCTGCTCCTGTTGCAGCAACAATTGCGAGCAGCGTATAAATTCATCGCTCAATAAACGTAAATCACCCTGCGGCTGTGTTTCATCATCATCGTCATACGGGCAAAATATTGGATTGCTAAGCGTTATGTCCAGCGCTTTATTGTACATTTTTAATGAATTCGCCGTATAGTAGTTGATCATTTCCACCACCGAATTGAACTGATATTTTTCAACAAAGCCATAATTGCCATTCATATGGCATATTTTGATCAGTTTCTCGTTGCCATCCTTCATTAGTGTTAATGTGTATTCACCCTTCTGCAATAGGAATTAAAGATATGGTGGATTAAAATTAAGATTATATTAAGATTTCATAAGTTTAATCATACACCTTGTTTTTGGTATGTAATCGTGATCTAGCATTGAATTCACTTTTCATTAAGATAGGATTGAATTCACTTGTTATTAATATAGAATTGAATTCACTTGCCTTTAAAATAGAATTGAATTAAATTTTCATTGAGAGGAGATAATTCACTTGTCTTTAATATAGGATTGGATTCACTTGTTATTCAGTTAGAAGTGAACTCCATTTCTATTAAGATAGGATTCAATTCACAAGCTCAATGGAAATCACAACTCAAAATCTGACCGAAAGTGAAACCCGAAACAGTCAATAATGTTTTATTTTTCAAATTTTTCAATCCGAATTCAATGCAATTGTTGAATGCTTATTAAAGAACGCACTCAACATTTGTCTAAAATGTTTTAATTTTTTACTTTTTCGATTTGTTCTTTTTATCTTAATTTGAATTTGTGCTGAAAATGCAACTCATTTTGAGACCCAAATCCGATTGGCCAAAGGACATTTTGTTTTAGTTTTTACAACTTGCGTGTATCGAGAGAGTGTGCTGTATTTCAATTGTTCATTGTGGTGTTTGTTTTTTTTTTTTTGTTTTTTCAAATACATCAAATTGTAATACATGTTTATCGATCAATATAAATACAATAAAAAGTTGTTGATTTAGTTTGAAATTTTTGCTGTTTCTGTTTCGTGCTGTTTAACGAATGAAATGTTTATGTTCAAAAGCACAACGATTAGAAATTGTATCAACTGGTGGCTCAACGACTCAACAAACGTTTATGTGCAACTTTCTGTTGAGCGGTGTTTAGACGATGCAATTCTTGAAAGCTTTTTCATGCATTTTCATTTTCTTGCATCGTCAAAACTAAATTAAAAGAACTGTTAATATTCTAAGTCCGCATTTAGACGATGACGTTTATATCATGACGTTTTTCGTTAAGTTCTCGTTTGTAGAAAAGAGGTGAAGCGGCGCAGGCAACCCCTCTACACCTCTTCCTCACGAACACCAACTTAACAAATGAACATCATGAGATAAACTTCGTCGTCGAAATCCAGTCTAAGTGCCCATTTCGACAATGAAGTTTAGCTCATGAGTTTGCTTCGTTAAGTTCTTAGAAAGAATTGCAAGGCGGTTGCCTGCTCCGCTTCAACTCCTAACATATCAGAACTTATCGTAAAAAATTCCTGAAGTAAACTTCAACTTCTAAGAATATTAAAAGATAACCATGTTGAAACTTCAACGTCTAAATCCAGTATTTATTTAGCTTTGGCCTTTGTTGTTTTGTTTGATATTTGTATTTTACAGTATTATATTGAACTAGTGTTTATCTCATGACGTTTTTCGTCAAGTTCTCGCTTGTAGCAAGAAGTATAATGCAGTGGGCAACCCCTCAACAACTCTTCCCGACAAAGAACAACTTTACGAAGAAACTTCACGCTATAAACGTCATCGTCTAAATGCGATCTAAAACGCATCTGTGCACTTTCTTGCACTTACTGTTTAAACGATGACATATTTTGAAGCAAGATCTCGTATATAAGCAATGTGAATGCATGTTAAACAACAAATACAATTTGAGCTTAAAGTTTAGCAACAATTTGGACTTACTTTTGCCTGCGCATCGCGAACTAAAAAGCTGCCATCCGGCTTGCCGAACAATATGTTTTTTGCCTCCTCGCGCGTTATGTTGCCCCAATACCACGGTGCACTGCGCAGCTCATCCTTCTTGGGATCGTTTACCATAGACGCCGGCGCCTGTGGCCTCATCGTTGAGTAATGCAGCGGTGAGGGATGCACTGTGAAGCACAAACAAGCAAACAAAACAAAAAAAAATAAACAACAAATAATAATAATAGTAATATTAATAATCAATAATTAATAATAATAATAATAATAATGTAAGGGTAAAAATCTCTATGTTGAGTATTAGTGCTGTTTAATATATGCATACACATACATATACACACACACATACATATACATATGCATATGTAGCATATATGTATAGCGGCTTTTGCTTGTTGCCAAGCGCCCCCGAAACGCATTTGAAATGCGAATGGGGAATATGCGAATAGGAAGCGCAGCACAACACAATTTTTTGTTTTATCACATTTTCGTATACTCACTTTTTATTTGCTTTCGTTGCCAACAATTAACTGTTGATTTTTTGCTTAACCACTTTTTGCCAAAAAGTAATTTTCGGTTATATTTATATATATATATTTATATATATATTACTTATTTTCACGCTTACAATTAACCGAGCACCATCTTTCTATTCTCAATTTCGCGAATCAACTGAGAAACTCGGAGGCAAACACACACACACACAGACGAGCATTCACACACACACACACTCTCACACTCATACAGCGACCATACATATAACTATAGTTAAAACAATTAATATAGCGTGCAGTAATCGGTATTTTTTAAAAAAAAAGTGTTCGTTATGCTTTTGTGATTCGTTTGCAATTTTATGAAATTCAATAATTTCGTTTCTATTTAGTTTACTGTTATTTATAATCAAATCACAATCAGCAAAACCATTTCTTTTTTCTTCTTTTTTTGTGGAAGAAATCGTCTTCAACACTGCACTGACACTGGCACCGAATAGCATGTTGCAGCCATTTGGCGTTGTTCAGCACTACTTTCCAAAATACACTAAAAATGCCCAAAGTTTCACGTTTGACCACATTTGGTTTGTGGTATTAAAAATACCAAAGTCAGACCACATTTTGCCGATTTTTTGTCAACCAGGCTGGTTTCTACAAATAATTAGCTGGTTAAATTCGAATTTTGTTGAAAAATTCAAATCGTTTTTCCCGTTAAACTGTTTTTTGGCATATTTCGATCATTGTCATTTTCCCGCCAAACCCAGCAGCCATTTCGCAGCAAATTGCAAAAGAAACACAAGTTTTCAAAATTTTTGCAGTTTTTTTGTTTAATTTTTTTCTGCCACAATTGTTTTTTTTTAACTGTTTTATTTTCTGTTAAAGCCATGCTTCTTTTTTCTCAGCTGTCTTTAGCTAATTTCTTCTTCTTGTTAAAAAATAGACACCAAGCCAGGTGACAACTATTTAACGGTTGTGAACATTTTAAAGTATTGTTCTAAGATTTTAAGCATTATAAAATTATGCATTGTATGAAGAACTTTCGAAAAAGAGATTCCTGAAACTGATTTTGGCTTGGTCAACCGTACATTGTGCATATATACGGATACATTGTATGTATTTATGTTCAAATTAAAATTATAATACAAAATATAACAAGTATTTGATAAATCTTTTCTATAACGTATAGTAATCGAATACAACCAATATCACAGTGCGACAGCAAAAAGCACTTCTTCACCTCAAGCATAGTACATACTACATACTTGAAATTTTCAAAATACTTGCGATTTAAGGTAAAAAAAAGTTTTTAAAGGCACTTTTTCCATTAAACGACCAACAACTCTTTCTGGGCTAACACCAATTATACCGGTCATACCGACTTTGAAAGACAACAGAACGGCATCATTTCAATATACATGTTTATTAAATTTTTGGTATTGACCAAGATGAAAGCTCATCAATCTAGTCTTTATATTTTTTGTTGCATCTTTTCAGTTTGCCTTTCGAAATGTGGGAACCTAGGAGCCTGGGCATCTGACTATGTGAGTTGATTGATATTTTTTGTGGGCTTCCCAAAATTGGATTGGTATCAAAGCGTTTAGTTAGCTTTCTGGAAATTTGTGGACTTGTTTTTTATCATGGCCCGAGAAATATTAATTCTATCACTTTTCTAAAAAAAAACTTATAGCTTAGCGGAAAAACGTTAAAAACGCCCAAGATTGACACCCTGCAGTTTTCGAACCAAAGAATCTACAGACACGCGCCACATATCGTTAGAGACGTATTTTTAAAAGCTGTTAGGTTAAGCTCGGTCCTTTCTCAGGTAAAAAGCTACGGGTAGAATAAAGTAATGTTCATATTTTGGCAATTTAAATTCGGTAAAACACATATCTTCCACCGTTTTGAAGCCAAAGTCACCTAATTTGACATTGTGGCAGTTCCTTGACAGACCAGATTAAAAACAATTCAGAACAGCACTTGGAAAATTGTTGCTGTCTCTGTCTCTCTCTCTATCTCACTCTTTATTGAGCTCTTTCAAATGTCTCATATTAAATAAAAAAAAACCTCAACACGAGGTTTAAGTCTAGAGATGATGCAAATTCAACCCACAACATTTCTGATATCAAATTTGATGACGAAGTATATTCAGTTTATTCTAAATAATAAAACTAATTTGGTATTCGGTACACTGTTTTTAAGTTTAAAAGAAACTGAAACTATCAAAATTGAAAAGATTTAATAATAAAATATAAATTTCAGATTGAAGAACTTTTATATTGGTCAATACCAAAAATTGAGTATGGTATAATCTAAACAAGTGAGCTAAGAAAGCGTTTGGCAAAAACAAATAACAATAACAAATACATACATATATAGTTACCATTCTTTGACTTGTATTTATTGTACATTCAAAAACTTATTTTTAGAGCTAAGCTACAGCATATTTATGTAGAATGAAAATAAGGGCCACGGCGTTGCAGAATCCTATCTGCATAAATCAACTAGGCAGATAGTTTTAGACACAAATATGTAGGTATTGTATGCGTATAATTGCTATCAATTATATTTTTCTTTAATGATTTTATAGTCTAGTATCAGCATTTAGCATTGCAATATTCTAGTAAGTTTTCCCAATTAGAAATGATTACTTTGTTAAATCATAATTAGTTTCAAGTTTTTTTTTGATTAGGCAGCGCACCCCGTGGCTTTAGTAGTGCAATATTATTTGATGCATATTGGTTGTGTTGTGTGTTGTGTTGTGTCTCCTGAATGTTAGCGATTAGTTTGGTTTCTGGGTAACGTAAGTCCTAATGAATCTGTATGATGCCGGATTCAAGCAGCTTCATTATCTTATCGGCAATTGCTGGATTCTGTAAATGTCTTTAAATGGAGAAATACAAAATATATAAATATGTTTTTTAAAAAATAGGAAGTGCTCATCAATTCACTTACTCTCTAACGGCATTTGGATCGTTTTGCATTTGTTCGAGGATCATACGCATAGCTGGATCCTTGAGAATTTGCTGTATTTCTGGATCGGACATGGCATTCTTGAGCACTTCTTGGGGATTACGTTGAAAGTTCATTGAACACTGACGATAGCCATCAATTGCTTCAGCATTATTAGGATCCAGTTCGAGAGCCTTCTGGTATGCTGTGGAGGCCTTTGAGGTTTGTTGCATGCCCTGCAATGAAACAAACCAAAGCAAATAAATCAACATTTAAAGTTTGTTTTGTAAAAACCACTACTTGCCTGTAGAATTTTGCCCTTTCGCACATAACCCTTAATGAATTTATCATCTAACTTGATGCAAGTATCGCAATCCTTCAGGCCCAGATCAAATGCAGCCAGTTTTGTGTAGCAGGCAGCGCGATTGCTGTACAGTTTGGGATCATCGGGATTGCGCTTGATGGCATCGGAGTAATGTTTAACCGCATTGCTGTAGTCACCTTTTTTGAAGAACGTGTTGCCCTTCTCCTTCTCTTCCTCAGCTTTCACTGGATCAATATAGGCACGACGTTCCTCCTCCTTTATTTTAGCTTCCACCTCGCTAAGCGATGTCTTTATCTCCGGCGTGCGATGCTCCGACATGGCCTTCTCATAGTAGAACTTTGCTTGCTTATAGTTCTCCATCTTGCGATAGGTATTACCAATGCGTGCCAAAGATTTTGCAATTAGCTTAAAATCAGCACGATTCTCACGGCCCACCTCAACGCCCTTCTCACACTGCTTAATGCATGCGTCGAACTCCTTGCGTTCGAAATAAACGGCCGCAATATTATTGTGAAACGTGATATCAGTTGGATCGTGCTCGATAGCAGCATTATAATGCTGTAGCGCCGTATCGAATTCCTTCTTTTTATACGCAGCGTTGCCCAGCTCCTTTTCCTGCTTGGCCAAATACTTACTGCGCTCCTCCTCGCTCATGTCCTCTACACGCGGCTCGGCCGGCTTTGCTGGCTCAGCGGGCCTTGCGGGCGCCCTCGCCGGCGGATGTGGATCAATGTCCATGGGTATGTCACCCTGCGATTGCATAAAGTTCAGCACCGATGCTGTGATTTCTTGTCGTCCCTGCATCAGAATTGCATTTTGCGGATCGTACTTCAAACCTAAATGCAAATCAAGCACACACACACACCACACACACGCACACACAAAGAGTAAAAGTGAGGTTATGTCGCTGCGGGTAGGAGGGTTCACAAGTTATACAAATCAAACTTACCCTCGTTGTAGGCCTCAAATGCCTTCATATAATCACGCAGGCCAGCGGCAGCAGCACCCTTACGGGAATAACCTTTCGGCCAGCTAGGGTTCAATGCGATTGTCTTCTCCGCATCCTGCAGCGCCTCAGCGTACTTGCCAGCCTTGGCATATGCCGCCGATCGGTTGCTATATAGCACGTGATTCTTGTCATCCAACGTAATGGCTTCCGTGTAGGCCTCCACGGCCTCGTTAAACTTCTCGGCATTTAGCGCTGTGTTGCCCTTTTCCTTCAGTTCGTTCACCTGTCAAAATTGATGACCGTTTGTAATGTTCAAGAATTGTCTTTTGTTTTCAAATTGCTTTGTTGTTGTGGTACACACCTTTTCCATACTATTGCAATTTAAAAGTTTGCTTTACTAATATAAATAATATAAATTGTGGTTTAAGAACGTTGTTTTATCACACAAAGTTTGGGAGTTCAAAATTGCGAAAATGCCGATGTCGGACTTTTCTAGAACTGCATGAGTCGTGCCTCGTTCCACTGCTCTTGTCCCTCACTTGCTCTCGCGCATACAGAGTTGTCAGTCGCGCAGCGTTGCCAACACGCTCAGCAAACACACAAGCGCAGCGTTGCCAAACTGTTTTCGCATAAGCGACACAATGAATTAATTTAATAGGTTGAATAAAATTGTGAAAATTTTATTAAATAGTAACAAATATATTTTAATTATTTTCAATAACATTGTTTGCTTAAAATTTGTAATGTTTTCAATGTATGTGTCAAGCAAGTTGGCAGCACGAACACAGCTCAGACTTGATTTACACAGTGAGATTATACACGCGCGTGTCTTTGCCTAGGTAAGTGGGCAGGCGGCAAGCTGGGTGGAAACCAAAAGCCATGACGAGCCAGCGCCATGGCCTTATTCTGCCTTATGTTAGTCCTAATTTACACGCTGAGCTTTTGCGTACGAGTTTAGTCAAGAAAGTTGTTTTGCGGTGCCGAAGTGGTTGTAAATTGAATATTGGAAGTATATAAATTAATTTATTTCCAGTCACATTTAAGAGTATGCATTTTATATATTATTTATTTTGAAAATCGAATTCGAAATTGTTATCGAAAAATAGCATGCAAAAAATCAGCGTGTAAATGTGAGAGGATATACGAATCAAATTTAAAAGGAAATCAAAGAAGCAGTCATGCGCAAAAACTCAGCGTGTAAATTAGGACTTGTGCTGCCATTCCGATTACATGCATGCAGGGCTGCAATAATTGCTACGTTTATACATGGGCATTCATGTATTCTTCGATTCACGAATTTTAAGATGCCCCTGTTTGTATATTATATAGCACTTCAAAATGCATTAATTTAGTTGCAAAAAGATGCCACATATGAAAAGAAAATTAAATGTGGTAGCAACATTTAAAATTAACATAATATTGTTTTATTTATCAGTACTTTAGACCTCCTTTTCCAAACGGTTTTGTTAAAATGCTCCATAGTCATTGCATTTTTTTATATTTTAACACAAACCAAAATAAACTGATTGTATTTGAAATGGCTGAGCTGCCAGACAGTGTATATATATGTATGTATGTTGTATGCATACCCTCAGAATTCATAGTCTACTTTTGTGTGCTGGAAAATTCATATATTTTGTGTTTATTCTTACTTGTCAAGCAAAAAACGTGTACTGGTTCATAGATTTTTCTCGTTTATAAACGCAGTATATAAGCGTCGCTTATAGCGAGAAAAAAGGAAGCAGCAAAAGCAGAAAACAGTCGCTGGCGACTTCTATCGACTGTCGTCGACTTGCAAGAGCTGATCACTTGCGGCTGCTTCGACTTGCTGACAAAAAGCAGCAGCAAAGCAAAGATCATACAACGGAGACTGCTGCTGCTCTTCGCTTTTCGTCCGAAATCGTTTTCTGCTGTTATCTCGACTAAGACTACTGTTTTTTTCAGAAGCAACGGAATTGAATCTTATTGCTCTTTTTTAAACAGTGATAAGCGATAATAGTTTTGCGGGACCGTATGTGTTGCAAATTGAATGTTAGAAGTCTAAAAACTAGTTTGGTTCTCAGTCTTATTATAGGCTATGCATTAAAGTTCGAATTTATATGGAAAATCGACTTTAAAGATTCGATTTAAATAGAAAAAATCCATGGCTTTAAGCTATCGTGAAAAAAAGGTCTTAAAACGGAATCAAACCAATTGCATGCATGAAAATCATCGTGTAAGTTAAGTCTCACTTGAAATATTAGCAGTGCAGCGTTGCCAACACGCCTACCAAACACAATTTGAGCGCTGCCACTGTTTTTGCAATAGAACACAATTAATAAATTTACCTAGTAAGTTTAATTTTTTAAAAGATTATTAAATAGCAACATATATGGTTTAAAAATTTACAAAAGCAATGTTTGCTTAAAATTTGTCAGATTTGAAATATGTTATCAGCAAGTTGGCAGCATCAAATACAGCTTACTTGATTTTTCTCTTACCTGGCAACGTTGTCGCAAAAAAAAATAAGACAGACGCTGCTTTTTGCGTGCGGCTGAAAAATTGATGTAAAATCTTGTTAAAATATAGAGAAAATAGCATTTAGTTATTTTGCTGCAAACGGCACTAAATAAAAGCTAAACTTTAAACACAGCAGTTGATAACAGCAGCAGCGTAATGGCCGAGTATTTGGCATCCATTTTTGGCACAGAAAAGGACAAGTACGTATCAAAATCCGCATGTTCCTTCTGTACTTCATATCCGGCAATATGCATATGTATCTATATAAATTAATTTGATTTAATATTATGATTTTACAGAGTCAATTGCTCATTTTATTTTAAAATTGGAGCCTGCCGGCATGGAGACCGCTGCTCACGTATACACAACAAGCCAACTTTTTCACAAACAGTGCTGCTGCAGAATCTATACGTAAATCCGCAGAATTCAGCTAAATCGGCGGATGGTTCACATTTGGTGGCCAATGTGTCCGATGAGGAAATGCAGGAGCATTATGACAATTTCTTCGAAGACGTATTTGTTGAGTGCGAGGACAAGTACGGTGAAATTGAGGAAATGAATGTATGCGATAATTTGGGAGATCATCTTGTTGGCAATGTGTACATCAAATTTCGCAATGAGGCTGATGCTGAAAAGGCGGCTAACGATTTAAATAATCGATGGTTTGGTGGACGACCCGTCTATTCGGAATTATCGCCGGTCACCGATTTTCGTGAAGCCTGCTGCAGACAGTACGAAATGGGTGAATGCACACGGTCCGGCTTTTGCAATTTCATGCACTTGAAGCCCATATCTAGAGAGTTGCGAAGGTACCTATATTCACGTCGTCGCCGCAATCGTTCACGTTCCCGTTCCGGTGGGCCAAGACGTCGAGGATCTCGCAGTCGTTCCCGCTCGCCAGGCGGACGCCGTCGACGAGAGGAGCGTGGCATTGGTGGCGGCACGGATCGTGGCGGTGAGCGTGGCATTGGTGGTGGCACGGATCGCGGTGGTGAGCGTGGTATTGGCGGCGGCTCGGATCGTGGCGGCGAGCGTGGCATTGTCGGTGGTACGGATCGCGGTGGTGAGCGTGGCATTGGCGGGGGCTCGGATCGAGGTGATCGTAATGATCGTGATGGCAATGATCGTGATCGACGCAAGGGTGGTGGCGGCGGCGGTGGTGGTGGCAATGGCGGAGGAGGTGGTGGACAAGGTGGAGGTGGTCGATATTAGTGGTTCAAGCTATTAGACTTTGTACTACTATTGGTGTCAATGGGAAACGGACAAAGAACGCCAAGTATCGTGTATTTCTCACACTCTTTACGTCTCCATAATTGTGTTTTTTTTTTTATAGTATGATTTAAAAAAAAAAAAGGGTTGACTATAACATATATTGTATGTACAAACCAAGCGATACACTATGTGAATTACTTTATCGAGCGCCCATTAGAATTGTAATTACTTATACACACATTCGTAATAATAAAAACTGAGTAATATTATAAAGATATATAAAACAGCATCGAATCTTAGTTGCAGATACATTTCGACAGTTTAAGAAACTGTCTCTGCATTTAGTTAGCTCATAAAATTATATATATGTACATTATAATATACTGCGCTTATGATGGACTCTGTTTACCAGCTGCCGATGGCTCTCCCTTCCCTGTCATGTTGTGCTCCGCGAGCACTGCCTGCGCTTCCAATTTGTGCTCCGTTGGCACTGCCTGCGCTTCCATGTTGGACGTCTCTGCTTGCAACGATGCTTTTAACTGTTTGGTTATGTCAATCTGTTGCTGCAGTGTGTATGTGTTTTCATGCTTGCGTCGCTGCTGCTGCTCTACGTCGCGCAGCACGCCCTGGTGCAGTTTTAGTCTAAAACATTTGAAATCACTTTAATAACTTATTTTCATACAGGAATAAAGATATATTTACCGGTCTTCCGACTGTTTATAGTGCACATAACCTATAATAGCGCCAGAAACGCCAATTGATACGCCCAATGCAAGTTTGGATGGGAACGACATGCTTTGGATTTACCTACACGATTTGAAATTTGGTATTTGGTTTTAGAATTTCGATGAATTTGAGATTTCGTTGAATTTCGTTCAATTTGTTACGACATGACTCCGTTGTAGTTGTACTACAACTCCTGATAACATTGAAAGCAAAACAAAAGTCGATTAGTATGAAACTTGTTTTGTATTGTCAGCTGACTTTTTGTATGTAGCCTCTTGTCTTTGGTCAGGGGGTGGCAGGTTGTTTGCATGTAAAACAATTTACATTGTTTATTTGTTGGCAATATAGAATTAAAATACTGAATGCATTCATAAATGTAACTCAAATTGGCCGATAGACAAAACAATAAGCCAGGGCCGATGTACTCAACAGTTGAGTTCGGTCAATTCGATCTGAACTAGTGAGAAAGATTGGGTCTTTGAATTGAACTCTCTCTTTGATTCCTTTAGTTCGTTTAGTTCCTTTTCTGATAAATCTTCGTATTAGCTTCTCTAAAGCAATACTTGACAAAAATATCCGGTGTTGGTGTCAAAATGTGCAAGCAAGTGAGAGGAATCGACTCAAGAAGCGGAAATTTTCTTTTTTTTTACCGGAATATATAATAAGAACAACTTAATGGTCGTTAACAGTGAATAATTTGACCGAATTCTTGTAAGAATTTCCACCAGCGGATCCAAAAACATCAATCTTACTACTCTGTTTGCATGCGTTTGGTGCAACTTCACATGCCATTTTTGTAATTATTTGAGCTAAAAAATTAATTTCCGTTTCTGTATTCAACATCCCCTTATTTTTTCTCACATTCTCACCAAAATCGGTTGTTTTGGATAAGTGTTTCTTTGGAGGAACGAGAACAAAGAATTACCCGAAAAGGAACTAATAGAAAGAATAGTTCTTTTATCGGGGAATGAACCACTGAACTATGTCCGCAAAAGGAACTATAATGCCCTTAGGGTTCATTCAACAGCTGTTCGATAACGATAGCGCCAAGGCGCGCACTTATATTGATTTAAATGTTTTTGCCTGGACAAGCTGTTATCTTTTAACGCAGTTTTAACTTTATGTACATACATATGTATATGCTTTTGACGCAGTGTTTTAATTGAATTGCTTTCTTTGTTTATCAGCGTCATACGGAGCAATGATAGCTCGGCTGCTGTTATCAAGATTAAGTAGTTAGTTTACACTCATACACAAACAGTGCTTTCCACTTTGTAGCTGTTGTGCTTATCCAAACAACGTTGACCTGCTGCCACAGTAACGCCTGTGTACAGGGCCCAAAGCCCAGAGCCCAAACCCCGGGACCACAATCAGACGCAACTGAAATTTTTTTGGACATGCGCATGATGAGCTGCACGCAATGCGAAGCAACAGCACAAGTACAACATACAAATGTATTTGTTTGTGTGTAGGCAAAAGTATAAGCGACAAGCAGGCCAATGCGGCGTATGAGCAACATTTATCCAGTGGCAGTGCGACTCCAGTTTTCCATACGCCAAGTTGTGCGCGCCAGCTTCGGCGCTGACAGAACATTCATACAAAAAAAAAATTAACAAAAAAATCCAAAAAAGAAAAGAGGAAAAAAAGTAAAGCAGAGGAAACTATATAAAAAGAAAAATGTACGTGCGTGCTAGCCTTCCGTGTGCTATGTGATTTGTTTAAAAATATACATTGAATATTTGAAACAATCAACAACTGCGTCGACTGGCAATAAAAACCATTAATATATTAACATATGTAAATTATAAACAGTCAAACCCCAGGCAACTTCAATTTGTGGCTTTTGTTTTTTATTACTTTATTAGTTTTTTAAATATTTATGTCAGTGGCGCAAATATTGATTTCAATTTTTTGTGTGCGTTTCTTTACGTCCACCGGGGGGAGTCTTTTAGAGGGTGCTAAGACCTTGCTAAGTCTTAAAATATTGTGACACCTTTATGATGGTTGCCACTGAGCTTAGGGGCTGTTCTGAGCAGTAAAAAATCTTGCATCATATTTCATTTAGCTAATGTTAAATTCCTGAAAGTCTTTCGTAAGCTGACAAGTTGAAGTTTTGACTGTTTTTTTGTTTTGTTTTTTTAAATTGCAGTATTCGATACAAGTTGTAAAAGACTATTGTCACAATGACCAAAGTGGAGCTATATAAATCGCGTATCTTTGTGACAATCATACATCTGTGTGCGCTGGGTCAGTTTGCCTATGGATTGTATTACAGCAATTTTGAGATACAACGCAGCTATAAGCTCAAGACGAGCTTTAGTCGACGTCTGGTGCCCGAAAATATACCCCAGAAAGTTCGATTTTTGAGCTATTGGTCGCTGGTAAGTTGACAACTTTGATTTAGCCCACATGCCCACAAAAATATCGACCATTAATTGTACAAGTCCATATATTATAGTCATTATAATATGACGGAAATGCGGTGCCCGCAATCGTTTCAAGTGTGTACCAGAATAAAAAGAAAAATTGTTATTATTGTCTCCCATTTATGTCTGCCATATGTTTGTTTATTTGTACATATATGTATATATATATGTGCTCATCGATGTTTTTTATCTTGCGTGTGGTTGGGGGTCAACAACTGTATTGCGAATGCATCCGCAAAATGCCACACGTATCTTTCAGATACAATTTAAATTCCATTTAACCATTATCCATTCATTTGTTGTCGCTGCAAAGTGTTACACACACACACACACATATACACATATATATACCACGAATTGTTTCCAGTATTTATTTTCTCAGACGTGTGCGAAATTCTTACCATAAAGAATCTGTATATCAAAAAACTCTTTCGCTTTATTGAATTGTAAATCAAAATGGCCCCAAAAACAAAAGGCATCTCAGCATCTTCTTGGCCCATTTTTATTGGCGCTGATGGATGCCAGATTATCTTATTGGCGCACATATATCTATGGTATGTAAATATGCCCCAACTGGCAACTCATTTACATGTCGTTAAATATTTCGAGGAAATTCGATTATCAAATGAATTATTAACAGACACTTGGCAACAAAACAGTTGCATATCTTAAAAGATTGTTTGGTTGCCATGAGAAAACTACATAAAGTTCTTTTCTAAAAAGTACCAATCTCCAAGTTCGTTTTTTCTTAAAGTCTTCAATTTAAAGCGAACTTTTGTTTAAAACGAACCAGTTTGCCTAGTACCTAAGGATTCTTATTGTGGTAAGCTCCCACTTTCGAATCCACAAATCAGATTCGGATTTAGAAATCAAATTAGTTGAAATCAAAATAATTTTAGACATCAAGTTTTTATACCCTTGCATAGGGTATTATAACTTTGTCACGAAATGTGTAACGCATTAAAAGAAGACATTTCAGAAAAAAATTTCTGATCAGCATCAACAGCCGAGTCATGTCCGTCTGTTAGTCTGTTTGTATGCGAACTAGTCCCTCAGTTTTAGAGCTATCGTGATGAAACTTGGCACAGATGCTTATTCTTTCTGCAAGCAGTACATATGTCAGAATCGGCCAGATCGGACCATTATAACATATGGCTGCCATAGGAACAATTGGTTGAAAAAAAAGTTTTCTTATGCAAATCTTTTCTGCAAGGGTATACATATATCTTCGGCACGCCGAAGATAACATTTCTTTCTTTTTTATATTAACTTTAAAATATTACAGAATATATTTAAATCAGTTTTTTGTTTTATTCAAATTTTGAAATTTCTTTTTTAAATCCACATCCGAATATTGTGAATTCGGAAGTGGGAGCACACCAATTTTGGATTACTGCGTTGAGTTTCATAATTTACTTATTTTATTTATTGGTATAACTTTTCTTATACGGAGATTCATCGATTGTCCTCTCCTTTCTGTACAATTATTACCATCAGTTCAAATTAATTGAATTTTCTGATGCGTTTGAATATTTTTGTCAATATAGCTGATTCATGCGATATCTGGGCTGAAAATGTTAGTACACATATGGAATAAATGTGCATAAGTGTTCCTCGCGACGATTATAACATGTTCCTTTTCTCCGTATTATGGTACATGTATATTCTTGAAAAGGTGGCAACAACGGAAATGTATTTGTTCCACCTCCTAAATAAATAATTTAAGAGATTTTAATTTTAATTTCATTTGACTTTAGGTTCAAAGCTCACTTAGATATTAGTCCAGTTTCAGTTCGTTTTTTTACAAATGGCAAAAATGATTTGACTTTTTTCTACAAATTGCGAGAATCGTCTTCATAACCTTGAGGCTCAATTCAAAGCAAGTTATTTGATTTGATTTTGCTTTTTGAATGTTTTGAGTATAGTTTTTTTTTATGAGATATGTGGAAATCTAGAAGCCTGAACTTCTGAAGTTACTGTGATTCTGTGAGCTGCTTGATATGCTAAAGTAATTTTTCAGTTTTATTACAGCATACGAAGTGAACAAACCAAAAATATTCTTTAAAAAACATTTTAACTTTGTTGTTTCATAGTTACATCCAAAATAATCTTGGAATGCCTTAGATGATAAAACGAAACCGTCCATTGAGTCCTTACCGAACGTCTCCGACGTTCCCTCATGAAAACAGTAAGCAAGCTTTCAAGTTTGCATTACAAATTTTCACAAGTTAAAATGTTTTTACCCCGTGTTCCCATTCAAAATGGGAAAAAGGGAATTATAAAGAACTTTAAATGTGTGTAACAGGCAGAAGAAGGCATTTCCGAATATATATAAGCTATACATATTCTTGATCAGCATCAACAGCCGAGACGAACTAGCCATGTCTGTCTGTCCGTCTGTCCATATAAAGACACAGATCTCGGAGACTATAAGAGCTAGAGACACCAAACTTGGCATGCAGGTTCCTGTATACCATACGCAGATCAATTTTATTTCAAATTTCGGATTCACCCCCCTCCCCCCCCCCTACACCCGCACCACCGCAAATCGAAAAAAACTCCCACAGCCACAATTTTAAAGATAAAACTTTTTTTGGTACACATCTATGTACACATCAATGTTGATCGGTTGCGTAAATTTCGTAACGATCGGATAAATAGCACCAAAGTATGAAAGAATCTATTACCCCCGTCTCAGCAGGCAGAAACAACAGTTTGACATGCACTGGACAAGTTAAGTGCGCTGCTTGCTTGTGTTGCCGCTGAACTGCTTAAAATGAGTGTCGTAGTCGGGCACACTCGACTAGAGCACTCTTACTTGTTTAAAGAATATTTTTGGTTCGCTTCGATGGATCAGAGCCTGGTGTTGGAGCATAACATTCAATACTTTGGTAAGGATGCTTCTTTATATAACGATTATTCAGACAGTTTACTACAGATTGTCGACTTTCCTCAGGAACTGAAATCTCAGGACTTCATGATTTGGTTGAGTGGTGATGCGAAGAACTCTGAACGATCGGACATTTTTCTATAGATTGTCGAAATTTCGCAGGAGCTGAAATTTTATTACTTCAAGGACATCATGATTTGGTTGAGTGGTGATACGAAGGACCCTGAATGATCGGAAGATTTGATGACTTGATGCTTGAAGGCTCAGAAGCTGAGAGCAGCGTTTTGAATGATTGGTGGTGTTCTTATGCCGATTATTAGTCAATTATTGTAGTAAAAATCGGCACTTATTTTAAATCCCAATTATAAAATAATAAATACGAGCTCTCCAAAAAAAGGAGCAATAGTTTCTTGAACAACTTATTAGCTTAGAAGCGAATAGTCATTCGTAAATTGAATTGAAAGTGATGTTGATGTGAATACAATTTGAATTTGAAACCACAAGGGTTCTCCTAAACAAAAGTATGATTATTATGACGAGGACTTCAGTTGAAAGAAAACATAGTGTCTTGAATAACTTTTTCGTTTAATTTTCAAACAGTTTTACACAAAAAAACAATGAAGTTTTTGTTCAGAATCCTTGATTATTTATTCAAGTGTATGATTTATTAGTTTTCAATGGAAAGAAAACTTTTGCAAAGTACTTTGACTTCTAAGCACACATTAGTTGCTCGTTTTAGTTTATATAGTAAGTAGTCAGGGACGACCTTGGCTGCCCTTGATTTATAATATAAAATCAATTCTTTGATCTTGGCACAAAGTGCTTCATATCTAATCGCATATATGTATGTATGTTTGTACCTATAAATCTGCACATGGATTCGAGCATTTTTGAAGCTGTCTTTGTTGATATTTTCTTTGCTGTGTTTTCACTTTTCTAGCAAATATCTTTCATGTGGAAATCATACCAAGACCGGGTCATGCACACGCACCATTTACCATCCGGTTGTTTTGGCATTCCAAAAGCTTCCGTCAAATCCGCGCGCCTTCGAACTCGATTGTTTAGATCGCCCCCCAAAATCAAAATGAAAATAAACTTTTTGTTTTTTTTTCTCTTTCTTCGCCAAACAATTGCATTGTAATATAGAAGATTAAACTTTTCAATGTTCGCTTATACTAAGATATTTATATAAAATATATGTACTTTGTACAGATTTTCTTGTATATATGTACATATGTGCACATATGTATATTGTAGGTACATATAGTGTATCTGGATTTGCATATATGCGTACCGTTATGGGAGCACGTTCGTCTCCATCGCTGATTTTGTGCAATTTATTACTCGAAAATTTATTAGCCAAATTTATGGAGCAGCATATACCCGAATATTTTTGAAACACCGAAGTCAGTTTGATCTAACATTTCAAAGCCTTTTTCTGAGTTTTTCAAAACTATTCAACTTTTCTTAACTTTGTGTTTGTTACTTTTTCCATTATTAAATATTTGAACTTGAATCTGACAGGGTTAAAAACAGATAAGTTCATACAACACTTTTTCGACAATTTTCCAACTTTTAGACGAATTTTTCCAAAATTTTGAATTGTTGTTGCTCATGTTTTTCTCTACGTAGCTTTGAAAATAAGTTTGAAGCAAATCTCCCAGAAAATAAAATTTCGCATACAATTTTGACCACCCACTTTCCACCCAGATGGGTGTATTTTCCCGAAAACTGGTATGCAATCACTGTGGAATTTTTATATAGATCTTTGAAAATGAGTTTGAATGATGAACAAAAACTTTGCATACAACAGTTTTCTACGAAATTTTCTACATTTCCGACAGATTTTTCCAAAATCCTTTCTTAGTGCTCACTTTCGGCATTAGGCGAAACAACTGTGAAAATTGTAGGCTCCCAGCTGTTATGGTTTGGGGTTTGCGTTGACAATCGCCAATCTCCAGCAAACGCTTCTATTATAGATATGTAGATTATATGTTAGATACTTTAATGGTTTGTCTTTTTCATGGTATATTTGTATACCATCTGTTTTGTTTTGCTAGTCGAAACTTATGACATAGCGATTATACCCTAACATTTTGTAGTTAATCTGCTGGCATTGAGTAATTTGTTGAGAATTTGTTTAAAAACTGTCTGTGCCAAATGGTTGAATTGATTTTCACTCGCTGAAAGGCAAAACATTTGATAATTATCTGGGAATGTCTGGAAAGCTGACGAGACGCCCCCAAATTACATGGTAAATCTGTACAAATTGTCGCTGTATTCAGTCTACAATTTACACTACGGCCAACATGTTGCAGCCTAAACTAATGATCCTATTTTTGGTCAAAATGCTGCTGCCGATGGTGGCGGATACAACGACCATCAAGTGGCATAGTGCTGGTGCGTCATTTGGTAGTCCTGCCGCCTGGTTGGATAATTATGTGCCCTGTGCACGCGATTTGGTTGTATTTCCTAAATATTATCCGGCCATATTACCGC
The DNA here is from genome assembly GCA_949708635.1 of Hirtodrosophila cameraria. Classification (NCBI taxonomy): domain Eukaryota; kingdom Metazoa; phylum Arthropoda; class Insecta; order Diptera; family Drosophilidae; genus Hirtodrosophila; species Hirtodrosophila cameraria. The sequence continues at coordinate 50,279,796 of OX453090.1, forward strand.
TACCGACGCAGCTATCCATTGGGGGCTTTGTGCTGCCGCGTCGTGGTGCCCTGCTGCTTGGGGAGGATTCGATGATACAATTATCTAGCGGAAGTGGTCTTAATGCAGAGTGCGGCAGTGATGAGCAACGTGCGTACTTAAAGCCGCCCAAGACGAGCAAATGGTTTGATCCCAGCAGCTGGAGCGAGCTGCCTAAACAGGGCAGCTTCTCCGGCTTCTCCATTGTGCCGGAGCTAGAGCGTGTGCCCTGCGATGATGAGCATGTGGTAATAGCGAGCAACAGTGCCGCACTCAGCTTTGATTTGGAAAATGTGCAGTATTTGAGATTGGGTCAGTTGATACTAGCCGGCTCCTCCATTTCTCGCATGTATCTGCAAGAGCTGCTCCACAGAGATCTGGGTCAGCTGTTGTTTCACAATGCGCAGGATGTAAGCGTTGAATACTACAGAGGTGAGCTCTGTGGCTGCCACAAGGATTTCGAGCATCTTGTCGAGCCCGTCTGTCACAATGTGGAGCCATATTGTGAACGCCCACACTGTGTCACGCCCATTCTTTCGCATGGCGCCTGTTGCTTTCTGTGCGGCGCTTCGATAACTATGTCCATTCAGAACTGCGTGGAGGAGGATCGAAAGACGCTTATTACGTTCATTAACAAGCTCATGGCCAAGGAGGATCTAGCCGATGAGCTACAGCTGCATGTGAACTATGTGGGCTCCGAGCAGTATGGCAATAAGCTGCAAGCTATTGTCCTGGAACATGGCAGCTACACTGGACGCAGCGCTGAGTTTATGCAACGCGTGATGGCTCAACGCAATCAGAGCACATTGCTGAAAAATGCATCGAATCTGGAGCTGAAGACCGCGGGTCATCCTTACAATCCCAATGTTAGCTTTGCATCCGTGCTGCTCATACTATTCTGTGTGGTTCTGGTGGGCATTGTGTCGATCATCATGTTGGCACACTTCATGCCAGAGAATCCCTATCTGAATCGCATACCCCAATGGATACATGACCCGCGACGCTGGCGTTGGCGTCACTTGGGCATGCGCTTGCCCAGAACTTTGCTATTTAATCGGTTTGATAACGCGGCTCTTGGAGTTGCCTCCGCTGCCGGCAGCGGCGTGGAGCACCTAGCCGTAATGGGCTATGATGCGGAGAGCGGCGAGGTGCGCGAGCGTGCTTTTAACAATCCCATGTTTGAGCAGGAGACGGAGCCAACTGAAGCGCCGCCAAGTCAGCTCAGTTCAGTTGCGACACCAACACTTGCACCCAAAGTGGAAACGGGCGAACTTGACAGCTGCAGCGTAGAGGAGCAGGAGTTAACGGAAATTAATTTGGAATCGTCTGAATCAGAAAGTGATGAGGAGGCGGAAACCAAAGAATAACGTAAAAGATAAGCCAACTGTGGCGTGTGGCCGGTGATTTATACCCTTGCAGTAAACTCTTAAAAAAAAACTTAATTTTCGAACGATTTTTTCTGTTATAGCTATCAGTTATAGTCGCCTGATTGTACTTAAAGTATAATAAAACTTGCATTCGCTGAGTTGGGAGAAGATTAGCGTATATACAGAAATCACGCCTTTTTCCATTTCCAATTTCGATCAAAACATTCAAAATCAAAATTATTAGTTGTTCTGAACTCAGAATTTCGATGAAAAATTTGATGTAAAAAGTTTTACATTTGAGATGAAATGCAAAGAGAAGTATTCAAACTAATCTTTAAAAAGAATCATCGATTGGTATTTTATGCGAAAACAGGAACAGAAAATCGAAAACTGTGCGGAATGAAAAGTCCTCGTAAATGGGAACAGATGTGAATAATTTCAACAAATGGTAATTTTAGCATCAGTAAAAAAATTCACAAAATTGTGATTCTTCAATGCGTTACAAATTGCCTAACATAATTATAATACCCGCTGCAAGGGCATAAAAATACCATATCATAATAATCCACGCTGTAATTATTTTAGGTGGCGCTCTCACCAATAGTGAAACGATCAAAGCGTACAGAAAGACAGTCTGTCTATCTCTTTTGCGCTCACATAACCATAATTAATATGCAGCGCAATTCAGCTATCTCTGTTGCACTCGCATGTGCTTATCAACTGGCAACTGGCCACTCACCCTATAATCATAATTGTGTAAACGATAACTTTTTTTGTCCAAAATAAACGTATCGATTAATATTCACCTTGATAATGAAATGCGATAATATACATACAAATATGCTATAAATATTTAATGCTGCGTCACATTTGTAAGCTTTGCACCTTTGACCTTCGTGCAGCTTTGAAAAGCGTTCGAAATTAAATCAATAGTTCGCATTAGTTGTGTACACAATATTATGGACACATCTATTCATAGCTGCCGACCACTAGACAATTAAATCCCCCGGCTCTGCCCCGACACACACCCACTTTGATAACAGGTTGTTGTAACCGCAGCGGTGAAAGTGCTTAGATTTCTACTCAGATTTTGCTGCAGTCTTATATATATGTACAATACTTATATGTATATTTATTTAACTGTCAGTTGCAATATGAGGCAACACATTCAATCTCAATTCGTTGCCACTTTGCACCAGGATGATAAGGCAACGTTATCACCCGGACCCAAAACACGAATGCGAGTGGTGGGGGCAACGATGAGCATACACACGTCTGTATATAAATACATTTGTATAATGCATATAAAATACATGTATAGATATGTATACAAGTGTACTTAGATAGTAGCTTGCTTTCCGCCAGCCGGCTAATCAGTACGAAGTTGACTTTTGTGTGTTAAACATGGCAAGATCCAAGTCCAACAGCAAAGGCTCTACGCCTGCTGGCTTTAGTCGCGCTGTTCAGCTAGTGCTGCATGTAACTGCAGTTATTCAGTTTGGCTATGGCGTTTACTACTTTCACAATTTGCAAATGCCAAAAAATATTTTCCATCCGTTTGCTGGCAAATTCAAATTCTTGACTTTCCTGTGTGCGGTAAGTAATGTTCATTCAGTGAACCAGCCAGCTGCATTGCAGCCCTAACAGTTATCGATAACATGCTGTCCGATTGGCAACTGTTTTAAACACGCTGTCGGTTATTTACAAAAGCAAAGCCTTAATGCTTATGCAGTATAACTCTTCGAACTTAAATCAACATCTACAACATAATAAACGACTTACAAATATACACATCGAGTTGGGAGAAAAATAGATTAACACACATGCATACATATTCATATAAATTTCTTTTCCTGCATTCGATTTACTTCTTGAATTAATTAAAGCTAATGGACAAATTTTAAGAAATTTAAATAAATTCAAAGCCACGTTTTTGAAATTTTGAATTTTTATGATATTTGCCTGTATTATAATAGCATTGTATATAAATAGATGCACACACACACGTACAAACTTATCTTTCCCTGTATTTGATTGACCTCTTGAATGGGTTCGAGTTATGCTAATGATGACAAATAACAATTTCTTTCACTAGCCTTCAGAGTTTTCCTATTTCCAGACTTAAAGCTAAATTAAATTTTTTTAGAAATTTAAATAAATTTAAAACCACATTTTTGAAAGTTTGAATTTTTATGACATTTGCCCGTATTTCTTATAGCATTGTATTTAAATAGATGCACACACAGACGTTAATATTCCTATACTTATATTTCCCTGTTTTTGATTGACCTCTTGAATTAGTTAGAGTTATGCTAATGATGACAAATACTAGATTGTTTCACTAGCGCTCTGCGTTTTCCTATTTCCATGTGAAAACTTAATGTACAAATTTTAAGAAATTTTGATAAGATCACAAGCCCAGTTTTTGATAGTTTGAATTTTTATGACAACATTTGCCTGTATTTTTTTTTTGTTTTTAAATAGTAAATTTTTGGTGTATGTGCATTTCCAGAAATATTTAAATCAGCCCCCAAAATTTCAAAGCTATTATTAATACCTATTTTTTCTGAAAATTATGAAATCTAACCATTTACAATCTAGCTTAACTATAAACATTTAAGTACAAAGTCAATGGAAATCTTGTAACGTCCGCAACAGACAAAAAATTAAGATTTTTTTAGCGGGACTTTATCTTTATTTTTTAAGATGGATTTATATGGTCATATCTTCCACTTAATTTTTTGTATTGTGATTTTTTTTTATTATTATCCAAAACTTGCTAAAAAATGTCTAAATGCACATAAGCCTCAAAGTCGACATCTATTTTTTGTAACGTCCGCAACGCAACTTTAAACAAGCATAACTTTTTTTCAAAAACAGTTAACCTTTTATTTTAAAGTAGGCTTAAAGTGAACTTTCTGGTGGAAATGCCCATATTTCAATGGTTTTCAATTTTCTCTTCAGGTCTTTTCGAGGGTCGCAAAGTTGTAAATGATTACAGTTTTTAAACACGCAATCGTGACACTATGAGTTACAGAAATTTGAAAAAATGGTGGCGTTTTTCAAACAGTGGCAAATACTGATTTTCTTCTCTGGAGCTCAGCGTTTTTCTATTTCATACCAAACGCTTAAGCAAATTAAATTGGCATACGGATAAGGATCAAAAAAATTAATGTATTGTGATTATAATAAACTGACCAATATTGATTCTCCAAATGATTTACAACTGGAAAAATCCTAAATAAGAAGCCTATGTATTTGGTATGGTATTAAGTTTTTTATTGTGTATGCAAATAAAAACAACCAGTTTGTGTATTTGAATCATTTAATTGAGTTTACGAACTGTATTACTTGTATGATTCTCATACTGACTACCTCATTAAATTCAAGGTAGCATTGACTTTGAATTCAAGTATGATGTTGTCCTGCACGATGACAAATAGTTCTTCACCTGCTTCGTAACTGGCGCGCAAGGAAGTGCCCAAGTCACCTTCAGGAAGCTGTAGATCCTTGCGATTCTCTCCAAAATCGCTTTATAATATCGATGTAATATCGATGATACTACTAATGATACTAATATTGTAGATAGAGGTTATAATATCCTCGTGCTTATTTAGAGTAAGTTGTATTTAAATATATGGGCACACGACCCCTGCACGTTGAATGTTACTGATTGAGTGACCAAAAGAAAGACTTGCTCGATGTACCTACTAAACGAGAGTACAACTTTCTAATTCTTAATTTCTATTGTCGGTACACTTTTGATCTGTTGCTCATTTCGTTTAGTGCTTTAGTTCTTTCTATGTTTTAATAACTTCCCGTTACCTGTATTGTTGAAATATTGGATATAAAACGTTGTAATTTTTCCTTAAAGGTTATTGCAAATACAAAGCCTTTTCAATTTCTTAACTCATACTGTGGAAGTCAAAGTTTGGCGCCTAAAGGTAGATAATTGTCAGCAAACATATAGAATAATCGATATACAATAGCTTCATAACTATCGATAGGTGGTTCTTGGCACGCCACGGTCACACTCGCAGCAAACTGTCTGCAGTTTTACTCTTTTGTTGGCCGGCTGCTGTTCGGTTGCCGTGAAAAATCAATTGATTACAGCAGAATGGCTCCAGGCACAGCTGCAACGAAATCGCTTTATAACAGTATATTTGGCGCGCTGCGAACGCTGCTGCATTTAACGGCAGCGGTACAGTTTACCTATGGCATCTATTATGATTACAAATACGTTGAGTTTCCCAACTCCAGCGATGTACATGCTAAATTAATACATCATCCCTTTGGTGGAAAATTCAAATATTTGACCTTCTTGGATGCGGTAAGCAGAGAGAAAAAAAATATGATAAGCTACAATTACAAATAAGCATGAATAGTTGTTTATAATCATATATTGTTTAAAATCTTATCTAAATCAGACAGATAACCGGTTTAGGTTTTGTCAAGCTTCATTGATTCAAGCGGCTGCAATTTATTCCACTTCAATAACCAACCAACCAACCATTCAACCCTTCAACCCATCAACCCCTCAGTTATCAAACACACGCGTCTAACCGTATTTTATTTTTTACTTACAGATAATACAGGCACTTTATTACATTGTCTCGCTCGTCAATGACTTTGTGGGCACAAATGAGCTGGTGCCGAAGCGGGTACCAGCTATACGCAAATTCAAGGATTGGCTTTTGGCCACATTAGCCTTTCCAGTGGCTCTGAATGTGGGCATTACTTTCTGGACACTGTATGCCATCGATCGTGAACTTGTCTTTCCCAAAGTCTTGGATCCCGTCTTCCCCAGGTATACATATATCAACAAATAGTGTTTAGTTGTACTAATAGACTTTATTTTCATATATTTCAGCTGGCTCAATCATGTCCTCCACACCAATATTGTTGTATTCATTGTCTTGGAAATGTTTACTTCGTATCGTGCATATCCTACGCGCAGCAAGGGTCTAACTGCTCTGGGCATCTTTATGGGCAGCTATTTGGTCTGGATACACATTATCAAGCACTATTCGAATGTCTGGGTATATCCAGTATTGGAGGTCCTGCAGCTGCCACAGCGTATTGTATTCTTTGTTGCTGTGCTGGGCTTCACCTTTGCGCTCTATCTACTCGGCGAGTTCATCAACAACATTGTGTGGGCCAAGGAAGTGAAGCTGTCGCAGCGTGTCAAGTCCAAGTAGGCTGTGTTTTTAAAGTCCTGTAGTCGATAGTCAGTGTGCTCTCTGTCTGTCTTTGGGTGCAAAGGAAAAGAAAACTAAATATGTCGCTTATATTAATACACAAATATCTAATTAAATTTAAAGTTTATCTAATACTATACTTAATAGTAATTGGCCTATTTAGAAATGAACTATCGTAGTATTTCCAATTAGATTGCACTTGCAATACAAATTCAAGTTTATCAAAGGTCGTACTTTTTTTTTTGTTTTTTATTAGATGAGCATAATTAAAGTAATAGCATTTTAATTGCATAATTCATATCAAGCACAGCACACAGCCATAACTTAAATACCTGCGTTAAATTGTAAATTCAATTCTATAGTCATTACAATAAAAACTTTATTAACTTAATTCCAACTTCCTCTTCTGTTTCATTTGAATTTACAACTGTTTAAACTGTCAACTTTTAAAACTAAGCTCCAGCTAATTAATTAACAATCTTTAAATGCAGCTGCAGATAAATTGTTCAATGCTTTTTCAGATGCGCCACACCCCAATTGGCAACTCGAAAAGCTCCCCAAAGCAGCTCTGCATTGTCCAATCAGCTGTTTCTTGACTAGTTTGTGTCAATCTTTAAACTTTTGCATTATTTATAATATTTATTAGGCGTTAATCGTGACTTAAAAAGACTACGATTCTTAAAGAACCCACGCAACTGTTTACAACCTTTAAATAATATAATACTTTGCGTAATCATAATAGTATACGATTTTATTGATTAGAGTAGCTGCAATAATGCGCTTTAGCTGATGAGATCCAAGAAAGGCTCTACCATGTATTAAGTTTACTGAAACGAAACCAAATCTTATCACAGTGCAAGCTTAATTTTTGCAGTCAGAGTTCTGGATAACTTTATGGTTTAACTTTGGCAACAATTTCGACGTAACCAGTTCACTTCTTTAAGAATTCTTGCTTTTGTCCTGGTAAAAGACAACTTTAATTTATTTAATTATTATACAAATTGTTTTTAAATAAGTAAGAATGCTTAATTTCAAGTGTGTCAGACTACGAGTCTCGCCGCAGATAACTCGGAAAAACACTAAAACATCTTTGTACTCAATTACACATACAAATGCATGAAACAAGCAGTGCATCTCTTGTACTTCAAGCAGTGGATGAACATATATTCTTCAATAACTTTGCAATTTATTATTCAATCGTAATCAAATTTACGCAGCCGATCAACATTAATCAAATAAATACATATGTGTACCAAAATTCAACGATGTATCATTAAAATTGTAGCTGAAGGAGATTTTTTCGGTGTTCGGTTTGCGGGGGTGTGGGATCGAAATAAACTTGTTTTGTGTATGGTAAATAGAAACCTATGTGCCAAGTTTGGTGTCTCAAGCTCCTATAGTCTCTAAGATCGGCGGGTTCACACAGGCGGAATGACAGACGAACCTTGCCAAATCAACTTGGCTGTTGATGCTGATCAAGAATGTATATAAAGTCGGAAATGCCTACCCATGCCAGTTACATGCATTTGCAATACTTTAATCCACCCTTTTAGCCATTTTTATATTGTCTAATGACTAAAACATTTAAATATATATGTAATTAATTGTTGCCAAGGCAGTCAATCTACAAATTAATAATTCATAAGGCGGCTCAGGTGGGCTCAATATGGCATATATCAGCCACATGCTTCGACTTCACAGCAATGCCAACGCGTTTTTACCTTGAGCTGTTCCGAACCGGACATTTATTGTTCTTAGCCAAGTGTAACTATTTCGTTTCTTTGGAAATGGTTAATAATGGTTCATTGCATCTGTTCTGGAAACGCGTGTGGTTATTTTCTATTTTTTTCTTACCTGCTGCTGCCTCAAAATAACGCCCCTTTTTGGCTACAATTGTTGTCGCTACCTGCTGTACACGTACATATTAGCTCACGCAAGTCTAGAGGTCAGTTTTTAGACATGAAATGACCTCTGGAATAAAAATATATGAGTTGTTTTTTCATTTCTTTGGAATACATTGTTAACTGAGGCTTGCACAACTTTCTTCCGGTAATCAAATGTTCCACAAATACTTACATACTCAAAGTATTTATCTGTATATTAATTCTGTTCCAAGTTATTTTTAAAACTGCCTAGGGGGTCTTTTAATTGTGCATCGGAACTTGATTAACTTAGTTTGGAGCCAATTTAGTTTTTTGCTTGAAGAATCATTTTGTTTTAAGAATACACAAACTAAATTAAGCTAATACCCAAAGTAATACCCAAACTAAATTAAGTTAAATTATGATTTTTAACTTCCTTCTTAACCATTTTAGTGCATTAGTTACAAATAAAATCACAAGAGCACATAGTAAACCGTACTCCAAAACTCCAAACGCCAGTAGATCAGTTGCATCAAGGCAATATTAAATTTCTAAAAAAAAAAATTGTATTTATATTTATTTACTTTTACTTTTAGAAGAAAGAAAATAGAGGCCTGAAATTAGAAAATCCCGACAAAAAGCGAGTCTACAGACGTAAGGGCTCCACAGTCGCTCATATTTCTATTTGAAAACATTATTTCATTCATTGTTTAGCCGCATTTAATCGGACTTAAAATCGGTTTATTAGTTACAAATAAAAAAATATTTTAATTGTAAGTTTTTTAGGCACTTTTGTAACACAAATCGTTCGTTTTCGTTGTGCGTGAATTTGCCCAAAAGGGCGAATAATTGTAGGTACATTTAAAACAACATACATACATGCATGTACATAAAATACATAAAGTTACAGTCTAATTTAAGGAAACAGTCATTATAGTCACATACATATATAGTACATACAAAGAGATAGATCTTAAATATAATACCTCTTTGTATTAATGCAAAAATGAGTTTGTAAACGTTTTCAAACTTAATATCTATGAGTATTCGTAATCGTATTCGTAATTGTAAATCGTATTGCTATTCGTAATTTTAAGTTGTTTGAAATGGAAGAGTAGAGTTTTAGAAACTTAAGTAAATGCATTCCGTTCTAATTCGATATGTGGCTCTACTTGGAGGGCAGCAGTAACATTTTGAGTTTATCAGATTCACTCATAAGCGTTGGCTCCTTGTGATGTCGTGGTCCGAGCAGAGATTGCATTTCGGTGGCATCCTCAGATGTCAGCTCGTTGCGCTGTCGACTGGCCGCATTGAGCAGACGCATGGCCTGCTGCAGTTCCTCATTACCATAGGTGGGCAGCGTGTGTGTAGCAATGATATCATAGGGATTCGCTTGGATGCCGACATCGCAGCTGGTCTTGCTGTTGCGCGAATTGGGCTTGCCCGTGGATATGCCCGAGTAGGAACTGTGCAGCATGCCACCCAAGGGTATGTCCAGCTCCACGGAGGAGCAGCTTAGCGAATCGCCATTCACATGCATGGCAGCTGCCAATTGTCGCGCATAGTTGCGCTTAAAGTCACTATTTGAATCCATATCCAGATCCAAATCCAGGCCTGCGCTCTTATGTGTATGATGATGATGTTGTGACTTGGTTTGCTCCTTGCGCGACTTGCGACTGCGCTGCGAGTTGCGCGAATGTCGATTGCCATTACAATTGGATTCGTTAGACTTTTGCATATGCTTGAGGAAATAATGCTCCAAGGCAGCGGCTTTGTTACCATTGCTGGGCAGCTCTTGAATTTTGGGTCCAGCATCAGCCAAATCATCGTTATCGTCGTCATCGCTCAACTCTTGCTTGACCACCACGTTGAGGTCGTGTATTTTAAAAGAGGCACGCGAATTATCCTCCTCATCCGAGGAGGTGGTCATGCCCTGGTTCTGCAGAAACGGCAGTATAAACTGACCATTCTTTTGTATAAAATCGTTGATAATGCTCGGATCTAGTCCGCCATTACGACGCCTGCTGGTGCTGCTGTGCTTTTTGGTGCTCTGGGCAAACATGCCCACTTTGTGACTAGCATTCGGATAGGTCGTCTTCTTCAGCGCAATCACCTGTGACTCAACGGACGTGCTGCTTTCGCGTCGTCCGCGTCCTACGCTGCTATACTTGGTGCGCCCGCTGCTGGCCGCTATGAAATCTCGACGACGTTGTGTTCTCTTGTTGCTGCTGGATGAGTAGCCATGTTTGCCATGTTGGCGTGTACGTGACGCAACTTTGGTTTTCATTTCAGCTATCTTAACGGATACCTGCGAGTCTACTGAGTTGCGTCGCGATTCCACAGACACATGACGCACACTGACGCTAATCTCCGAGTCCAAAGAGTTCTTGCGTCCAGTGGCGTGACCCTGGCTGGAGGAGTTTGTGTTGCCGGTGGCGGTAACACCAGTTAATGCCATGCGACGCTTCACACACTGCGGCAAATAATGCACCCAGGTGGAGCTAATCTCATTCGTTTCCGATGAGTTGAGATCGTTAACATCAAAATTGAGACCCACAGGATCGGTGTGCGTATTGTACAGCGTTATGGAGAGTCTGCCCTTATCCTCAAAATCCTTACGCTTGGCCCAAGTTTGCGCAATAACCTTGTGCTTGGGCATTTTGACCTCTTCGACGACCTCCTTGCCGCACTTTCTAAAAACAAATAAGGCAAACAAAACTTGAGCATACATTTGATAATGTTGCACAGATAACATACTTTTTAATGTAGCGCTTCCAGGTCTCAATGGAGGAGGGCGTCCAGCACCAGGTGGACATGACTATGCCAGAGCTGAACAGGCATAGCAAATGTAACTGCAGCACGCCCACGCTGGGCCGGTTCTCAATCTTGCAAATGCTGTTCTCATCAAACACAGAGCTGATGCGACAACTGAAACCGAGCTTAAGTTAAAAATGTGTATTAAGGGTCTATTATTGATTCATACTCACATGATATAGTGCCTAAAGCTTTCCCCCCACTCAACCGAGTGGCGAAACTCCGTTACATGACAAGCCATCGCAACTAGAATAAAAATCAATGTCAAGAGCGCACAGATGCCCATGCGCATGATAATCAAATGGATTTTATTGCTAGCAGAGGTGGACTTGATATCATTGGCAAAGTGTTTCAATCCAAACAGCATAATCATGCCGCGCGTTATAAAATAACCGCCAATGAGTATAACGCCACAGAGAGGACCCAGCAGTAGTCCAGCGCGCATCGAATGATTGATGTAGCCAACAAAACAGATGCCCACAATGCCATTGCCATCAACCTCGCTGAGCGCCATTGTCGTAATGGTAAGCACCAATGGCAGCGACCATGCAACCAAATGAAAATAAGAACCCTTCTTGTCAATGCGATCTTGTACATGACCCATGGCACGCCAATGCCAGGCGTAGGTAAGAAACACAAACCAAACCATGCCGGCGGTCAGAAAATAATACACCAGCACAAATATAACAATACAGGAAAGGTTCTCGCCAGCCGTTGGCTCCGAGTGACGCAGCGTGCCATCCTTGCGACAAACAATGTCCTCTCGCGAACCGGATGTAAACTGCACCAACCAGCTACAAAATACAAAAAGAAAGTGGTTAGTACATAGTTGAAATCAACGACATTTTAAAAAAAGAAAGAAATGTTATATATACATATGTACCCTTGCGGAAAATTGTTGCATACAAAACATAATTTTCCACCGATTGTTACTTAAGTTACAATCGCCCGACTTTGATAAAACTTAGTTTAGTTGATATATGTATCTGTATAAACAGAAAACTGTTCCCATGGCAGCTATAAGATATAGTCATCCAATATTAATCACATTTGATCAGCATGTCAAGAACTAGTCGCTTGATATTAATACAAATTTGGCCAGCATGACAAAAACATTAAAACACAGAGGTAAACAAATTGATTTTCTTACAAAAACTAATTTTTCAACCGATTGTTCGTATGGCAGCTCTAATATAAAGTAGTCCGATTTTAATAAAATTTTGTCAACTTGTATAATTTGGGCTTTAACTTAAATTTTGGTTGCGATCAGAGCTGTAGAGAATGAATCTGCGGATCATTTAGGCAATGAATTTCCAAAATTGAATTAATTCAGTAAGACAAAAAATTGATTGAATTGAAATTTGAATGAATTCATATTATATACATATAAGAGATTGAATCATTCTTATATTTAATTTCCAAAGAATTTAAGATTAGTGAATCAATCTTTTTCTTATGATACATTGAAATTAAATTGAAATTAAAATGAATTCTTTGCGAATTAGGATTTTCGGGAATCATTCTTTTGTTTATGATAAAGAATTGGATTCAAATAGATTTAATTAATTGAGAATTAGGATAAGAGAACTGAATTCAATTTTTAACTCTCATACAGTAAGTAGGCTGTGGCTTGAGAAACAAAAAAGTGTTCATACTACAATTAATTTTTCAACGGATTTTTCTAATGACAGCTTTAAGATATAGTAGGCCGGTTTTGATCATATTCAATAAGCATTAAAAACATATTTAAATTTAGAATAAGTGAGTTTGGTTGAGATAGCTTAAGAAACAAATGTTTTTCATACAAAGTTTTCACCAAACGATTGTTCCTATGGCAGCTTTAACATAGTGGTCCGATGTCGATAAAAAAAACGTTAAACATGTTTAGATAATGCTAAATCTCAGAATTTGTAAGTTTGGTCGAGTTAACTTTAAAAATAACTTTTCCGATCGTTCATTCCTATAGCAGCTATATGTTATAATGATACGATCCAGCCGATTCTGACATACATATGTACTGCTTGCAGCAAACAGAAGCATATGTGGCAAGTATCAAGATGAGAGAGACTAGTTCGCATATTAACAGACGGACATGGCTAGATCGGCTCGGCTCCTGATGCTGCTTAAGAATATATATACTTTATAGGGTCGGAGACGTCTCCCCTTCAATGCGTTATACAAGGGCATAATGATTTTGACAAACTCACCCAAAACAGGAGATGAGAAAACATAGATTTATGTAGAAAACAATCACAGCTGGATATTTATTGGCATTCTGCCAGTCAATGAGAAATGTGGCGACCACAAAGAGATTAGATAGCAGGCACAGCGTGCCGCCATAGCCAATTAGCTTGTGTATTTGCCTATGCTCATCATCCGTATATAATGGATCCTTGCATTGTACACCACAACCCTCAATGCCCGGATAATAGCTGGCAGCAATATCCGTATGCACCAAGGGCAACATACATTTACCGGTTGCATTGAATTTCATTTCTGTAGCATCATTGCTGCACTTCATCGGAAACAGCGTCTCGTTGCAGCGCAGAAATTTTGGAAAAAATGTGGTATTATATAGAATGCGGCAGGGTTCAAGCGTTTTCTTGCACATTTCAAACGAAGGCAGGTAGACCATGTCCTGACCATTAATTTCCTCACACTTTGGCTTAAAAACAGCACACAAAAATGGCTAAGAAGGTAAGCGATTAATTGCGTTTCCAAACTAGCTATTCAACAAAAACTTACCTGTATAACAGCCCAACATTTGGGCACATGCCGCAGCGCATAATAGCCGCCAAGTGCCTCATCCAGATCCTTTTCCTTGCGATAATCGGTCAGGCCAAGGCTTGTAAATGTATAGGGCAACTTGGAGCCAAAGCATGTATAATTATGTTGTGTTATGTTCACATCCAAACAGCGTCCACGACGCACACATTGTATATGGCGATTGTCGAGTCCATCAAACCAGGGCTTATCATCCTTGCCCTTTTTACCATATAGCTTATAATTCATTGTGCCATTGATGGGCTCCAATTCGACCTGTGTGGAGGAGCTGGCTGGAGTTGTGCTGGCGCTGTATTTGGTGTGTGTGGAACTGGGTAACGCATAGCTGGACAAACTGGTGGCCAGCAACAGGCAACAAACAGTTAACGTGCTCCTGATAAGGCAGGCCAAGATTTGTATTAATTTTACATAGTATACAAATATATGAACAGCAACGCTCTCTGCATACTTACGTCTCCATTGTGCACAATTTACGCTATTAATACATAAATATTAAGCGTAGCCTTTGTGAATATTAATGTTTCAATTTCGTGGACGCAGTCGCGCCCTTCTTTTGGCTAGCTGCTGAAACTCACAGTCAACGCATTTTATTTTATTTATTTATTGCTGCGGCTGCAATGTGTTGTTGTTGTTGTTTAATTGTTTAAATATATTTTAAAAATTGAATTCAAATAAATGAAATAAACCAAAACGAAATGCGCCGCGAACAGCGAGCGAGAAAGCAACAAATGAGAATTTTGATTGCAGCCAGCGGACCACCCACAAAGCATTCAAACCTATCGATAATCGCTTACAATCGAGCATCGTTGTACCAATGTAAATCACGCGAAAAGTTATCGATACATTGCGTCTCTTTATTTGCATCTGTTTGACAAAAATTTATAATGGAGCGCTCATTGAGGAGACGTATGCATAAACCTTTGACCAATCGAGGCTTCCTCAATTTCATGTGGCATTTTAGTGTTCGTAACTTTAATTGTGACATATGGAGGACATAGGGTGGCAAGACCTGGTAACGCCTCTTGCTTCGTCAGAATAATATGTAATGCAATTTGAACAATGCATACATATGTGTAAACAAAATTGTAACTTATATTATAAGTAGATCGCGTCGACCAGGATTAAGACGCGCCTAGGCTTTCCATTCAGATCAATAAGCCACCATCAATAAGTTGCTCGCTATCCTCTGCTACGAAAAGCAATCAAGAAACTAAATAATAAGTTTGGTGTTTTTTAACCAATCGAATTAAAATTCACCATTGATTAAAGAACTATGTCTCTGAATTATATCTACAGAATTAGATGATTTTACCTGTCTGTTTTCAACATTTTTAAAAAGAACTCGATCGATTTAGCCCAGCTATCAATGTATCAGATGTAGCTTTTGTTTAAAATATGTTAAGTAGATTTTAGAAAAATAAATTGAGCTTGATAATTTCGCCAAATTTGTTTGGTTACAAAAGTAGCACGACAATCATAAATAGATTTTGCAAAATTTTGAATTGATTGAATTAAGTTACCCCAAAAATAAGTAGTTAATCAAATAATGTATGGGTTCCATTTATTAAATCCAGATGTCTAAACAATTTTTTTTTAAGATATTGTATTTAACCCTGTCAAAATGAAAAGGTTGGAAGATCCAATGGCTCTATTTCGTATGGTTTAATAAGACTATTGAGGTGGATTTACGAGCGTTGAAAGAATTACGTACTGGAGTCATTTACTTCCATATTTATATTTACTGTCTTAAGACAATAAAGTACATATGTCTCAAAAAGAAAATACATTTTATTCCAAAAAATTACAGTTTTAGTACACAATTTTTTTAAAAGCATTCGGACCTGTTGCTATTTGCTATTCTTATCAAAACATTTTGAATCCTAATTATAAGCTGTTATAAATTTCGAATATAAAGGAAAAACTCATTTTAAAATGTTGTGCTTTTGAGGCAGAGGAGAGATAAATATTCGAGTTTATCTTTAAAATGGAAGAACGATTGTAATTTTAATTGATTTAAGGAACACAAAATAGTTTTCAATTCTTGATTCGGCAATGGGAACATAAATTCATATTTAATTTCATGTATCTCTATTTTTATGCATTTTTTGTTGTCCTCCAACTGCGAAACGGATTTAGAAACCAATGCGGTCTAATAAATATATTTTATGACAAAATTACGGTAATTCTTTACTTGATAGCCTCCACGCCAATAACGATCTCTCTTTAAGAAAACAATTTCCGGGTTGCGGTGGTTGACTTATTTTTTGCAGAAAACACAAAAAAAACAGTACTTTAAACGTTAACAGAGTAGAACAATTTTGTTATTTTTACCCAAACCAGAATTTTTGATCCTTTTTTTAGTGAAAGTCAAGTAAAGTAAAGAATTACCAAAAATAACTTTAAAAAAGTATTTATTTCGATTTGGCGTTTTGTAAAAGTAGCAGCGAACGGGAATAGACAAAGTGCCAAAAATATCGATACTGATAACAATCGCCAAAGAAAATATCGCATTAAAATATGTGAGCAGGCTGTATCGATATAACGATATATGTTCAACAACCCTACATCGCTGGCCAGAGTTTGGCTTGTGCAAATCAGGGGCATTATTAAACAAAATTTTGTTTGGCTTGAATTGAAATAAAAGTTGTGCATTTGGTTAAATACAACGGGGCCAAAACTATTAGCCATGGAAGCCGTTCCAGCCGTTTCCCCGCTACACGCTGCCAACGAGGCGATGTTGCAAACCCAACCCCCAGCCCCGGTAAACGCTACACCAAATGAAAATGGTGTACAAACAGCAGCAAAAAAATCGGATATTGAAACTGCGACTGGCACTGGGCCTGGGCCTGGCACTGGCACTGGTATGTTTGTTGTTGTTGGTTATTCAATGTTGTTGTTGTTGTTGTGTGTAGAACTTATGTTTGTTTATTGAAATCTTGAATTGTTTATTTGATATGCTTTGTGTTGGCGCAGAAATGCATTCCATTGTTGAGACTGGTAAAGTGCAAGAGGCGCAAAAAACTAAATCGAAATTGGAGTTGCCCGCTGAGAAGGTATTGATTACAATATGCAGCGCCGATCGCAAGAACAAAAAGACATTCATGTCCTTGCCCAGCAGAAAGGATGTTATTGAAAAAGGTGCGTATGGAAGAATTTCGTTTTGGTTTTTTTGATTTTATTATTTTATATTTCCTGTGGAAAAAAATAGCACACAAATACGGCTTGGCTGGCAACAACATTGTGCTGGAAAACAACGGCTGTGAAATATGCGAGGATGAAGTGCTCCTGTTTGCAGCCAAGGAGAAAATCTTGCTAATGCTGCTTGCTGAAAGCGATGAATATATTATATTACCTCCGCCCTCGCCGCTGAATCGTTCGGAACGTGCGGGCAGCTCATTGGATCCCAGCTTTGTCTCGAATCCCAACGATTCGACAGTGTCCAACGATGAGACACTCTCACTGGCTAGCGTTACGCCCAGCAATACCAAGACACGTTTTAAGGAATTCTCGATACCTTGGGCCAAAGTACCGAATGACATTATGAAGCTGTTGCGCAACAAAACCAGTTTGGGCAAGCGTCTAAATACGCTCGCCAATCTGCTGGTCGATGCATTGCGCGAACGTTCTGCACACATACCCATACGCATATTTCGGGAGGTTGCGCAGCAGGCGGCCGAAAAGTATCCCGAATCGTTGCTAGAAAAAGATCGTGAGGGCCAACAGATTGCAACGTCGCCTCAGTCGCTTATCTCGAAAATGATAAACCGCAACAATGCCCTGAATCGTCCACAGAAACGCGCCAGTTCGAGTAATTCGGAAACACACATTACCAGCAGTAGCGGCGGCGGTGGCACCAGCAGCAGCAGCAAGAAGCGCAGATTAGGCGTCGACGCAACTACAGCTGCTGCTGCCTCAGTGGCTGCCAACGGTTCGCTCAATCGCGATCTTGAGGAGAAAAAGGAGCGCTTGATTGCCAGTTATCGTGGCAGTGCCAGCTGTGAGCCAGCCACAATATCTGAATATATGAAAGAATGCTTTCCGCTGCAGCGTACATTCTTTAATAATAGCGAAAAGATACCAGATATAACGGCCATTAAGGACAACTGGCCGTATATATTCAATAAGGAGCAGCTGTATCAGCATTTTGAGCTGCTCATGAGCATCGATCCGCGTGTGCTGGAAAAGCATTTTGTTAGCGAAAGGGAGCGCATGTTCAAGTTCTTTAAAACGTCCAAAAATAAGAAAGTTCACGGTCTGGAGGAAAAGAACAATGCGAACATGTTGCGTGGATTGGCATATTATTTTAATGAGGATCCCGATTACATATTCAAACAGCTTGATAAGAAAGATGAGCTACAGCACATAAATCCAACCAATGCGCCCTGGGTGGCTCTAGTCAGTAAGTATTCAATTAAATATTCAAATATATATCTTTTTATTTACTTAATTCATAATCTTTTTGTTTCAGATACGCCAGCAGCTGCCGGCACTGAAGCCGCCCAAACTGAAGCAATGGTGTACATTGAGGGAAAGATAATGAGCACATTTGCCGCTGGTGATGCCGATTTGCCGGATATCATTGCCCAATTGCTTTGCTACTATTATACCTTTAACATGATGTATCCCAAGGAAGCCAATCAAACACTCGAATTTATTGTCATTTATTTTCTACAACATGCGCCCGAGCAGGCGCGCAACTCCAAAAAGAGCATCACATCCAACAGTAAATACAACCAGCTAATTGCAAAGCTAGCCAATGCGAATGGTTGAGCCCTGGATCAGGATCAGGATCAGCTTGAAATGACGAAGTAGCAGGCAATGGAGCTAAAGTTGGAGCAAAAAACAAGTCTCGATACTGTTTTTTTTTAGTTTATATATTTATTTTGCAGACCCATTTTCACATATACTCCTTCTAATTTGTAAGAATGATTTACATAAATGTGTGTGTAGTACTTATTGTTGTGTATACATTTCTCATTTACATATTTCGAAACTTATTATTCGAATTAAAATATGGTTTCTTTGACTTATGAACGGTGTCGTTCCGTTTCATGTCCACAATAGCCTGACTTAGATGCCCCTCATTCTCTCTGACCAGCACGGCGCGTGTCAATTTTTTACGTATGAAATTGCGTTGATTAAAGTTCAAATCCTCAGGATTTATAGCTGGCTCCACTGAGTTTAGCTGATTGGATTTCTTCGACTTTTTCGCTTTGGTTGTACCAGCTGCATTATCATTGTCATCATCGAAGCTTGCCCATGTGGGTTTCTCCTTGCGATTGGATTCGATTATGCTGCGTCGATGGTTTTGTTCACGTTGCTTTAGAAACTCTTTCGCCTGCTGGCTTTCCATATCAAAGCGATCCGCGCTGCGTTGTCCCTGCTCATCATCCAGTATATCATTCTTCACGTGCTGCCATGGCTTGGCCGTTTCTTCCACAGGTGCTGCTTGCATTGCTGGACGGCTGTACGGTTTGGGAGTAAATTTTGTTTTGCCCCACGTTTTCGAGCGCTCGCCCATCTTTTTTCGATGATCTCGAAATGATTTTTCCATCCTTTGATTATCCTTCATTTTGAACATTTTTGCTAAAATTGACAAATACAATTTGTAAACAAAGCGATAAGCGTTGATACTCAATTAATATATCGATTTGTTGAAACACATTTTACGATACTTAACAATGCAATAGTATCGTTAAAAATGTTCAAAAGTTTTCAACTGCCAAATATTTAAGTGAAATTGGGGTAATGTTCTGGTTTTGGGCTCTAAAAATGCGGAAAGAATCTAGGATTGCAAACCGGGACCGGAGGCTGACTTTTATGACGAAAAATACAATAAAAAGCCAAAATTTAAGTTCTGCCGATAATCACGCAAAGCGAGTAATGTTGTCGGTAACAGTATACGTTAACTGTGAGTACATCTGTTGAGTTTGGTGGCGCTAGCGAAATATTTGAACAACAAATCGGTGAAACTATTTAAACATCGCATGATTTGTTGTTAAAATAGTTTCAACGATTTTTATACATACAGCACTGTTAACGATAACCGGATTTATTTTGTAAGGGATTTGATAACATTAAACTTAGTTTTCTTAATTATGTCTGCATAGAAAAATAAATATGGCATAAGAATAGACAGTAACATCACCTACATAAAACTATATTTTTAAAAGTAGTTGCAGTATCGATAATAAATGCTACTTATCGATATTGCCTTGGAACCTGCACAGTATCGATACTTTCCTAACACGTGCGTGCAAGCGGTCTAAATGATTTTTTGAGCTACGACTGAAGGATGCACAACGGCAGAGAAACACGTTCCACCGAGAATTGGCAAAACTACTCCGGGCAGGATCAGTATCATTATGTCAATAATAATAGTGGTCAACAGTCACAAGGCAACTGGGGCGGCAATGTTGAAGCAGATAGAAGACACGATCGAGGGCAGAATCAAAATAATAACTACAACCGAGGCGGTCGTGGACGAGGACAAGGACAGGGACGCGCTGATGAATCGGAGTCGTTTACAAAATTCCGAGATCCCTGCAAAGAACAACAGAATCAGCAACACGGTGGACGTAAAGGAAAAGGTGGTGGCAGAGGCGGCGGCGGTGGCGGTGGTGGACGACGCGATGGAGGTGGAAGACGCGATGGAGGTGGACGACGGAATGGAGGACGGCGACGCGGTGAAGGTGGGCAAGGTGATGGAGGTGGGCGACGCAAGCCGCGTAGAGAAGTCAAAAATCATCTAGAGCCACCTTCAAGTGACATCTATTATTTCACAAATGGGAAATTGCTTCAAGACGACAGTGCAGAGGCAGTGCTTGATCCACACAATACTCTCGCTGCGCCGGCATCAATATCGCCAGCACAGCCAGCACCGATAGTACCTGCAGCAATAACACCTGCTCCGAAAGCAGTAATAACGCCTGTTCCAATGGCAGCCCAACAGGCTATATTAGCTTTAGAGGCTGCTAAGGGCACTCTGCTCAATGTGGCCAACATAAAGAAAGAGAAAAAAGATGCTTTGTCAAAGAAGCCAGCAAAGCCGGCGGAAAGCAGTGAAGACAGCTCTTCCAGCAGCTCGGATGAGAGCACCGAGGCCGGCGAGGTGGTGAAATCAACGCCTTTAAAGAAAATTAAGCCTGAAGTGGTTCAAAAGGTTAATGCCGTCGTCGCTGCTAAGCCTCCCATTCCATCCTCTTCATCCGAAGATGATTCGTCTAGCGAGGATAGTTCAGCGCCAGCCAAAGCAAAAGTCACAGCCAAGACGAGTTCTCCAAAAAGCCTAAAGAAAGCCAATTCGGAGGAAGATGTTGTCTGCTTAGGTCTTGAAAACCGCCAGTTCACCATACCCGATGAGGATGAAAAAGAAGATGAAGATGAAGATGAGGAAGCGGAATCGAGCAGTGAGGCTGAGTCCAGCGCGGAGCAGAAAGCTAGCAAAGGCAAAAATAAAAAGGATCATATGTGTGGCATATGCGACAAGAGAGTAAGCTTAAAACCCAATTGTACAATCATTTTTTAAACTAAAATCTTTTGATTTCACGCAGGGTCACATTTCTTTTGAGTGCCAGATGATCTGCAAGAACTGTTCAGCTCCCTATCATAGCTTAAAGAACTGTCCAAATCCACCAAATTTAAATATAGCTCTGCAGGCATTTATGGAGTTTACAATGCAACAGTTGACTGTATTTAATATGGATAAACGCTTCACGTTACCGCAAGGCGTAGTTCCGGCGCCAACTATGTCAGCTGCCACCACGACTCCTTCCAATGCCAAATCCAAGAAAATTAAGAAAGCTTCTGCTAAGAAGCCCAAAAAGACACCGAAAAAGAAAATTAAAATTCAGCCAAAAGATAGCGATGATGATGATGAGGATGATGATGACGATGAGGATGAGGACGATGCAAGCAGTGAAACCACTTCAAGTGAATCCAGTGCGGAGCAGCAAAAAACAGTCAGCAAGACGAAACGGAAACGCAGCTCTAAACAGACAAATCAACAGCCTGTTGCAAATATGACACCAGCTGCATATCCATTTCCCATGTTGGCTGCCGGCGCACCATTCAATCCCCTTATGTATCCCTATGGAGCGCCGTTCAATTTTCCTAAATAAGTAACTTAGTTTGTATATAATTTATGTTTGTATATATACTATATACATATACATAAGCTTTTTTTTTTTGTTTTTAACTATCGTTTGCAGTCAACGCCTTGAGATCTTATCTGTAAGCATCCAAGACTTGGATTCCAAGTTAACTTTAAAGTAATATTTTTGCATTTCAAATTTGCTGAAATTATTACGAATTTTCAGGGATCTAATCCATTGTTATGGAAAATTCTTAGAACCATTAAATAAAGTTATTGCAAATGTAAAGTATTTTGAAATTTGTATGTTAATTTATTTTTGAAAAAGTGAAAATTTTGGTAATCAAAAATATAGTAGTTGAATGTGTATCATAAAAAGTAAGAATTCTTTAGTCGAGTGGCCTGACTACGAAACTCCCTGCACTCAACTTGCATTTCACAACAACACATTTGATTTCTTTTACACGTACAAGCAGTGCATAAATGTTGCTTCAAGCAGTTCACGTTTGCAGTTCTTGCAAAACTATTGGTTTTGCATACTGAGACGGGGGAAATAGATTCTTCAATAACTTTGGTGTTTATTATCCGATCGTAATAAAATTTACGCAACTGATTAACATTGATAAAATATATATGAACTAAAATTCAAAGCTGGCTTTAAAAGATTTCTAGCTCTTATAGTCCCTGAGATCCACGTGTTCATACAGACTCGGCTGATCATGAATATATGTATGTGTATACTGTAAATAGTCGGAAATGCCTTATTCTGACTGTTACATACATTTGTAGTACTTTAAAGCCTCCCTTTTACACATTCTTAATATACAAGTATTATATTAACAGGTACTCTATATATTTTATATGGTTAAAAAAAGAACCGTATTCATAAATTGTTTGCACTTTATTCAAAATTATTAAACTAGAATCTTAGGTTTAAAATTAACCAAAATAACTGGTTTTTGTGCTCAGAAATTGTGAAAATATTTAAGAATGCGATTTGTGGTGGCGCTTCACTTGAGCATCGTTACAACTTATATTGTAAGTACCCAAAAAGTGAATCTGCTGAACCGGTTTCGACATCCTAGAATTGTTCCGCATTTTTTGACCCCAAAGCCAGATTTTTTTGTAGTGCTTTTGGCATGAAGGCTGCATTGCTAAGAATCACTACACTGTTAACTTAACAGAATGACAGTTGTCTGCGTTTGTTGTGACTGTCAAATAGTGTAGTGTGGCCGCCTGCATCCCTGGTAACAGACAGACCAGCTGTTGCTTCCCATGCTGCAAGTTGTTTTTAATGTTTCAAAAGATTTGTGCCCATCAATTGTGAACAAAGTAAAGGGCAACCTTGAATAAAAACAAACCAGAAAAAGGCACCAAAATACTCGCTTCCACACAGTAAGTAGTTTACATATATATTTAACATAAATTTTGTGCATGACAAACTTGCAAAACCTGTGGATTCTGTTCGTGTTTTTTTTTTTTGTGTGTGAAGGTGTCTTAGCTAGGAATTATAGGAATATTGTATTAGCTTGAACAAAAGGCACGCAGTTCACGTTCGCGGTCGGTGCCACAGCTGGTTGGATGCGACATGCCGCGTGGATCGATACCCGGCTTGAGCAGCGACTGCTGCAGACCCCAAATGATTTCGCTGGACAGCACACTGACCGCCAGCATGAGGGCCGTTTCATAGTTATACGGATTGACGGCATAGCTGAGTATGCCAACGGATATTTGATTATACAAAAATTCCTTGTCCAGTTCGAGCAGCTCCTCGCGCACCTCCATAATGCGATTCTCAAAGTGACACTGTATGGCCGCAAATACCTGCTTGTCCAGGCCCACTAACAATTCACGCTTAAACTTAACCAAATGGTGTTCAATGAACACAATCTCATTCCGATTTAAATGTGGCAATCGCACCTTTTCCTGTATGACACTATCGCCAATCTGGCTAACGACCAGCGAGGCTAGCGAACCCGCCGGCGTCGGTCGACGGTCTGTGCAGGGACGCACATCGACAAACGGATGTATCTCATAGCTGCCCGACCCAATGGTGCATGCAACGCCACTAAAGGATACATGGGAGACACGTGAGGTGTTCTTCTGGTGCATTGGCGACTTGGGTGATGGTGGCAGCAGCTCCATCTCCTTGGTATCCCGTGTAAAGCTTATAATCTGTGTGGCTTTCTGAGGAGAGGAATAAGGAATCATAATGTTAAGGCTAGCATAATTCATTTGATCGTTCGAATTGTCGTTCTTTTAGTTAACTAGTTCCCTTGTTCATTTGAGTCAGTTGTTGGCCGAATTCTGTTTGCACAAGTTCTTTGTCTTTGACGATGTTTTTTTTAACAAGCTTGAAATCATAAAAACGAAAAAAATTAAAATGGAAGTACAAGTTGGAACATCATATTACAAAAATATTAATGCTCTTTCCAAGCTTTCAACTCTATTTAACTTTTTGAAAACTAAACAGATAAAATCCGAACTTCTTGTACAACTTCCTAAATTTTCCTAAATTTTAACTTTGTCAAAATTGAACCGATTTCGGAATGTACGGAAAGCCCATACAATTTTTGTTAAACAATTTTTTTACAAAAAAGAAAAAAAATAAAGTCTTGAACTTTTGCTTTGAATCGATTGCGCACCTCAAAATTATTATAAAACCCTATTTAAAAACTTTTTCTAAGTTATTTAAAAAAACGGTCATAACAAGAATTGGACTTGAAAAATTTCTTAGATTTCAAGCTTATTTGTCAAAATTCATCCGATTTCAATGCAGACTGTAATTTTGGTCAGATACTATTTCACTTTTATTCAATAAATTATTTCCAAACTTTTTCTGAGTTAGTTTAATAATCGGTCAAAAATCACGCCAAAAGGATTTTAATTTTTGATTCGTTAAATTTCCTAAATTTGTTACTTCCATAACTTTGTCAAAACTAAACCAATTATCTGATTGAATGTGTTTTTAGTCATGATTTGTCATCTAGACTGTTTTTGCAATTAAAAAGAAAAATCAACAATTTGTAGTATACTTAAACAAACAAGAATGAACTAATTAAATGACTAACTCTTTTGTTCAACAAACAGTGAACTAGTGAACTAATTTACTGAATTGAACTACAATTCAAAGCAGAACTACTCACATAAATGACATATTTCTTGGCATCGCAAATAAAGTTAAGGATGCGAGAGTTGAGAACGTGTAAAGCGCACGCATCCTCGCTGAGATCCATGTTAAAACCGTGCAATATGTGATTGAGTATGTATTGTGCCGCCTTATAAATGGGATCATCTGAACAGAAGGTAACCGGAGCATGTCCCTCCATGGCAATTGCAGCGTTCAAAGCATAGCACAGTTCGCTGTCCAGCAGACCCTCAAAAGTGGCCTGATACTCATCGCAGAACGATGGTGGCACATACTTTGGCTTCTTCTTCTTCTTCTTCTTGCGGCGTTTGGGCTTGCGGGCCAAGATAACCTGGCGGGAACGCTCCCTAATCTGCTCCTGTATGCCCTGCCATTTCTCCCGATACTTGGCCTTGTGACTCTCAATGAAATATTCACGTTCCTTTTCCATTTCCTTGAGCAGCGCCTGAATGCGTTTCTGATTGGCAATGCGTTCATTCAGACGCTTGTGCCAGGATTGGATCTGTCCCTCAGTGTGCTTCATCAGACGCTGCTTGTGCAGCAGACGTATGTTCTTATTGTAGCGATCCTTCTTAAACTGAAACAGTTTCTTAAGCTTAATCAAATGCTTACGCTGCAGATCCTGATGCAGACTTATATGCGCCGACACACGCATATTGGTAAGCATCTTGCGATGCTCCAGCAACATATGCTGCATGGCAGTCATGTTCTCGAGTCGTTTAAACTTCTCCTCCGTGATGTTGTAGATCAGCAGCTTGCGCTCATGTTTCTCCTCATCCTGACGTTGCTTGCGCGCTAAAACATCCTCCTGACTTTGATTTCGTCCAGCCGAATGAAGATCATCTCGCCTGGATATGCTCTCAGCATTTGCAATTAACAAGCGATCATGTCGCTCCGCCTCCCGCTGCTTATACGCCTGCAGCACATAGTACAATTGTGATTTGTGCAAGTCCACGCGATACTGATTAAAGTCCTTTAGATTGCAGATTACCTCATTGTCATTGGTTATCTCGCCATTCTCACGCAAACGCTTTAGATTACGCTCATTGGAGTAAAAGGTCTTCAAATTAGAATCATGTAGCGGATTATATTCTGGTATGTGGACTGTCACGGATGAATCAAATTCTTGCATGCTACATTTGAACTAAAGGAGAGGCACGAGAGAACAGTTTTTCAATTTACTTTGGCTAGAGATCGGATCGTTTCCGAAAGCTATTTATTATAAATACAATTTAATTATTATTATTAAAAATGGGAAAGAGGGAGTTATAAAGTACTGCAAATGTGTGTAACAGGCAGAAGGACGCATTGCCGACTATATAAACTATATATATTCTTGATCAGGATCAACAGCCGAGACGAACTAGCCACGTCCATCCGTCTGTCCGTCTGTATGAACGCGTCGATCTCAGAGGCTATAAGAGCTAGAGACACCAAACTTGGCATGCAGGTTCCTGTATACCATACGCAGATCAAGTTTATTTCAAATTTCGGATGCACCCCCCCGCACCCCCGCAAATCGCAAAAGACTCCCACAGCCACAATTTTAAAGATAAAGCTTTAATTTTTGGTACTCATGTATGTTTAATCAATGTCTTTCGGATGTGTACATTTCAACACGATCGGATAAATAGCACCAAAGTTATAGAAGAATCTATTACGTCCGTCTCATCTGGCAGCAACAACAGTTTGACAAGCAGTTTATGAGTTAAGTGCACTGCTTGCTTGTGTTGCCGCTGAACTGCTTGAAATGCAAGTTGGGAGCAGGGAGTCTCGTAGTCGGGCACACTCGACTAGAGTATTCTAACTTGTTTTTAATCTAATATTGTTTATATAGCGTAAAATATACATAATTTTTATTATTCGATAGTACAATCGATAGTATCGAGGATTTTGACTATCACTATCGAAAACTATCGATGGCACGTGCATCGATGTTTTGCCATGGTATACCCTTGCAGAAAAGTTATTTATATGAAAACATAATTTTCGACTGATTGTTCCTATGCTACAGGTATGCAATTTTGTCAACATTTTAATAACTTTCTGAAACTTGGTGAAATGAGGTTTATTAAGTCTAAAAATTTTCTATAAGAAGAATAAAATAAAATTCTACAAACAGAGTATGAATCCTCTACAAAGAAGTACAAATCTACAAAGTACGAGTATATTTTCTGTAATTAGAATAAACGAAAAATATGGGTTTATAATCGGAAACATAGATTTTCTACGATATGAAAACCAGTCCTTCTATGAAATGAATATTGGATTCAATAATATGCAGATCATTTTCTATGCTTTACATACATTTTAACAAAGTATGACGAATGATTTCTGTAATCAAATTAAAGAAATTTTTATACCCTTGCAGAGGGTATTATAATTTTGTCATGAAATGTGTAACGCATTGAAGGAGACGTCTTAGAAAAAAATTTGTATATTCGTGATCAGCATCAACAGCCGAGTCATGTCCGTCATGTCCGTCTGTCCGTTTGTTTATATGCGTTTTTCAAGACTTTGTTATAGAGCTGTCTTGATGCAACTTGGCACAGATGCTTCGAAATCGGACTTCTATATCTTAAAGCTGCCATAGGAAAAATCGGTTAAAAATAAGTTTCTGTATGAAAAACTTTTGTTTTTTTTCAAAATATCTCGACCAAACTCAATGTTGACCAAATTTAATAAAATCGGATCACTATGTTTTATAGCTGCCATAGGATCAGTTGAAAAATAAATTTTCTTATGCAAATCTTTTTTGCAAGGGTATATATGTATCTTGTTTTATTTAAACAATTGAAAATACTCTCGGATTTTTATATAAATTTTCTCTTATTTGAGAAAATTTGTTTTTAAATCATAGAAAATATTCTTTTATTTTCTGGGTAATTATTTTCAATGCTATGAATATTTTGTTGATACTTGTAGAAAATGTTCTCTGCCAGAGTACATACATTTTTTTGAGTGTACATCTCCTTTGTAAACTGATTGATCCTAAAGAACAAAGTGGTCAGATTTGAAAAAAATGTTGTGAAAATGTTTAGATAATGTTAAAATTCAGAATCAGATAAGTTTGGTCGATATAGCTTGAAAAACAAAATTTTCGACCGATCCCGATAATACGATCTGCAAGGCTACAAAAACTAGAAACAAAAGTGTAATCAAATCGGGAGTCGGAAACGAGATAGTTTGAAAATGTTTTGTTTTTTAGTGCTGCGAGCAAGGGATCGATATTGAGTTAAAAATCGCCAATACACTGCATTTCTTGAACACTTTTCTGTGTACACTTACCGTCTTTCCAATTTTATCCTTTGAGAATATAACCTGATTACCCGGACACTTGAGCATAGGCAGCTTGCAATCGAGAGGTATAAGCTCCCAGCCAGGCAAACTGTTTATTGGCAGCCCAGTTTTATAGCTGGGCTGCTTGTTTGGATCGGCGGGAGCATTTGTGCGGCGCGGCAATGATAATATATCAATCATGACTACATATATATATATAAAAATATTTGCTATAAATTAATGCTTTATTTTGCTGTATAAACCAATGAAATTTTGAAATGCTTCAGTTCTCACAAGAAACGTTCGAAATAAACTATATTATTATTATTATTTTTTTTGTTGTATTGGCTTACTTTATAGAATAAAATGTTTAGACAAACTAAGTATTGCCTACTATGGCAATTTTTTTGCTTACAAACCTGTGTGAGTTGCCTACTGTGCTAGTTTTAATTTTATTTTCGCTCTTTTTGTGCTCAGCTGAGAGTTTTGAGTTACACACTCAAAAGCTCTTTTTCAAATTGAAAGCTGACAGCTTCCGTTGTCCTTTTTACTTGATACTTTTGCTGTTATGTGCTGTTTGTTTGTTTATTTTTTTGTTGATGTTGTTGTTGTTGTTCTTTTTGTGACTCTTGCTTATCAAAGCTTTTGTTGTTTACTTAAGTTGCCTCTCTCTAATGGTCTTTGTTCTTGTTCTATTGTTGCCATGAGGCACATTGAATCGGAAACTTTACAAAATGCAATTTACTTCAACCATAATTCAATCGACTTTAGGTTAAAGACTTTATAAACCCTATTGTTCAATTTTGTAAAATGATGTGAAATTATTGCTTTATTGCTTTTATATAATATTGATTGGCAGTTTTATAAAACTAATAATTAGTAAAGAATCTACTTTTACCATTTACAATTCACAAGAAAAATGGAAACTGGTTTTTGAAATTGAATGAACATTTACTATGATACCATTTTATTCCAACGACCCTCCAACGACCCTCCTCTGAAGTATTATCTTATGCAAAATAAACAAACTTATTTTTCTTTTTATTGATACATATTTTTTGTATGTTTGTTTTGGTAATTTGCGTTTCGATTTAACGATATCCCTGTGTCGTAGTAGTCATTAGTCTCGCCTGATTTGAAATTGCCTGAAGACGATAGAAAACAGCCAGCATCTCTGTAACTGTGTGTCTTATATAAGTAGCCGACTTGGGCGACCTCGTTGCCTGCTTCTTGGAGAGAATCGACGACATCAGTGTATAGCATCAACATAAATATTTGCCAATCGGTCAGGCTGTCAGACAGTCAGGCAGTCGACACAACGTCGGCGTCGGCAAGTCTGTGGCATTTTCCTTACGGGTGCCATGTAAATAAAATCACATCAAGTGCTGAGTAAAACTTGCTGGTCGCACGTGCTCCAAATACGCTCTCGAGTGTGCTTTCCACTTCGACAAACAACACCCAAAACAGACCTCATTCCTCACACCTCAAAGTCAAATGATATAAATAAAAAATGATGCTCAGCATGCCACAAACAAAAAAAACACTAACACAACACACAAAAAGAAAAATAAAAGCGAAAGGTGCGTGCCAATCTCTGGTGATAAGTTCTTGCCTAGCTTGGCCCATTTTCCCATTATATAATAGTTACTTCCTGTTTGCCAGGTGTGTGAGAGATGCTCACGTGTCTCAAACATTGACGAAGCACCCGAAGTGCTACTTTTTCAAATTGACTATTTCGAAACATTCAATTTATTCTTTCGAAATATTCTACAAAAACTTTTTGTTTGATAACAGATTTCAAAAGAACTCAATATATAGATTTTTGATTCCGCTTTGTTTTTAGACTTGTTTGGAATGAAATCTGCAATAAGAGTACAAATTGAACCAATTGTTGAAAATGTACGTTAACTTATGCAAAAATGTTAATGATAAGACTTCAAAGATATTTGTAGACTCTTTTTTTAAATTTATGAAAAAGAGTATATCGCAGTCGTGAGCATTCGACAGCTACCTTCTTACTTGTTCTAACAAATAAGTAGTTATGAGAGCGTCCACAAAATAGTGAAAATGTTGTATCTTAGTCATATAAAATTGTCTGTAAGTTTCAACAAATATTTCGATAAATAATTCAGAGAAAATAGTCGCAGTTTTATATGCTATAATATTTGGCTTAAGTATGGTTAGTTTTCAACAATGCTATGAATTGAAATCAAATTAGAAAAGTTTCTATTTCGAATCGTTTTCGATTTTGTATTACAGTTTTCGAATAAAATAGTAATATTTCTATCTTCTTAAAGTTAGACTACTTCTTCAGACTTGGTCATTCAAAACAGCTAATAATTTCGATTCCGAATGTTTTGATAGAAAAGCCTGATAGAAAGTTTTTATGTATTACAACAGCGCACTCAATTTTTTTTTTTTTAAATAATATCGAAGAGTCATTAAGTTTCCGTGAAACAGATTTTGATTTGGATATTAAGCCAAAAAAAAGTTTCTCAACATTTAAGAGTTGTGAATTTTACATTAAAAAGCCACAGAACATTCATATATGTAGTTTTGTTAAGAATAATGCTATCAAATTTCGGACGTTCACGCGCTCAACTCGAATAATGAGCAACCAAGCAACTCCAACTCCACAATCCACCCCCAAGAGCACCCACCCACCCACACATCGAGTTAGTTAGTGTTGTGTGTATGCGTAGCTCCAGGCCGGTCTTTAAGCTAAAAACGCTTTGCCGGCAACGCCGACAGCTGTGACACGACTCGCTGCTCTCTGTCTCTATCTCTATGTCCCTCTCTCTCTTAATCACATAACATCAATGGGCGCTTTCAATTGTAAAAAAGCTTTGCTGCGCTTTCAGTTTTAGTATTCAATATCAATTTCAATCGCTTAAATTAAGCTTTCAATTCGAATGATAGAGTTGCACAATGCTTTCAATTAGAATGTTATGAGTTGAACCGAGTTTTCAATTCCAATTGCAGAGTTGCTCTAAGCTTTCAATTCGAACGTCAGAGCTGGACAATAACACAGTTAAAAATAAAGTTTAAAAGTAAAGCCATTTTGGTTTTGATTTTAAACTTTTAAGCAGTCAAATTCAAATTTGATTCCAAAATAGTTTATTTTAAAAACCATTGAAATTGATTTAAAACATAGCTCATATTAATTTTAGAAAAAAATTGGAGTAAAAAAATATTACCCTTTAATTTACGGTTGTTGGTTAAGAATTGTACTGAAAAAATATTATACTTTCATTTATGATATTTGGTTTAAAAATGAAACCAAAATTAGAGTAAAAACATTTACTTCTCTCATTTAAGATTTTTTGTAAATTAAAATTGGAGTATTTGAAAAAAATCTTGACACTTTGTCCGTCTATGGTATATACCAACATGTATACCAAGTTTGGTTGCTCTAGCTTCAAAACTGTGGAAAAGACCTGCGTTCATACGGACTGACAGACAGACGGACGGACAGACGAACTTTTCACAAACTCCAATATGCTCTTTTTATACTCTGTTTTCCAAAATGGAATATACGTACAGATATACGTACAGAAAACAGAGTATATCGCCCGACTGCAACGTTCTTACTTGTTTCTTTTTACTCCCTGTTCCCATTAAAACTGGGAAAAAGGGAGTTATAAAGTACTGCAAATGTGTGTAACAGACAGAAGGAGGCATTTCCGACCATATAAAATATATATATTCTTGATCAGGATCAACAGCCGAGACGAACTAGCCATGTCCGTCTGTTTGTCTGTATGAACGCGTCGATCTCAGAGACTATAAGAGCTAGAGACACCAAACTTGGCATGCAGGTTCCTGTATACCATACGCAGATCAAGTTTTTTTTTCAAATTTCGGATGCACCCCCCGCACCCCCGCAAATCGCAAAAGACTCCCACAGCCACAATTTATATTTAAAGATAAAGCTTTGATTTTTGGTACACATATATGTTGTATCAATGTTGACCAGCTATGTAAATTTCAACACGATCGGATAAATAGCACCAAAGTTATGGAAGAATCTATTACGCCCGTCTCAGCTGGCAGAAACAAACAGTTTGACATGCACTTTACAAGTTAAGTGCGCTGCTTGCTTGTGTTGCCGCTGAACTGCTTGAAATGCAAAGTGAGAGCAGGGAGCCTCGTAGTCGAGCACACTCGACTAGAGCATTCTTACTTGTTTTTTCAAAAAAATTAAAAAAAGAATATACAAAATTCGTCACGCATTTTTACTTTCGTAAACATTTCTGGAACTTGCCCATTTTTCAAAAATATTTAGAGCCATTCCTTCCAAATGATTTTTATTTTACGAATTTATTTCGTAACCGTTATTTACGGTGCCTGATTTAAACTTTTATTTTTTACTGTGTAAGCTTTGAATTCGAATGAGTTGAACGCAGCTTTCAATTGCAATTGCAGAGTTCAATAAAGCTTTGAATTATAATTACAGAGTTGAATAAAGCTTTCAATTTCAATTGCAGAGTTGAATAAAGCTTTCAATTTCAATTGCAGAGTTGAATAAAGCTTTCAATTTCAATTGCAGAGTTGGACGCAGCTTTGCTTGCAGAGCGTAGCGTCAGTTGCTTCGCGTCTGCCTGACGAGCTGGTTCGTTTAACGCTGCCGCTATTTCTCGCTCGCTCTCTTTTTTTTCCACTCTCTGTCTAACTCTCTCTTGCTGTCACTTGTGTCGTGTGTGTGTGTGTGTGTCTGAGTCTGTGTGTGTGTGTGTGTCTTTCGTGTGTGTGCCGCAACAACAACAACAACAAAGGCAGTCGCAAGGAAATCATAGAGCAACAAAATTCTACGAACGGGGGTGGCCGCATAGCAAACGACAACCCTGTATTCTGCACCACCCCCCACCAGCCCCAATGGAGCGTGTTGTTGTCGTGATTGTTAACTGCGCACAGGAACACACACATATACAACATATACAACATTTACAACAACAACAATAACAAGAACAACAAAACAGACAACAAACGAAACAAAAGTAAACATTTAAAGTGAACATCGCGCAGGATAATTGCTGCCGAATTATATAAAAAGAAACAACAAAAGAGTAGTGGGCTTGTGGGCGTGGCATATTGCAATATTACAAAAAGTCGTCCCAACATTAAAAAGCAGCTGTAATGTGCTTTTGTGCGCTCGACATTCACATCATTATTCACATTATTCATACAAACAACAACAACATTGAAACATTAACATGCGCAACGCGTCCAGATCGACGCAATTAGCGACGCCCGTTGCACAGCAGGAGTCGCAGGATCATATAATAACCATCAGCACTGCCAGCCTAACGGAGCACGCACAGGAAGCGCCACACAAGCAACATACACAGCAGCAACATCAACTGCAACAGCAGCAGCAACACACGACAGCAACAGCAATACAAGCAGCAGCAACACACGAAACGACAGCAGCAACAACAACAGCTGCTGCTGCTGCTACAACATTCAAATTCAGCCAACTGGTCAGCTATCAAAATAATATTGCCGATGTGCAACATAGACGCGGACGTCGCCTGCATGGACTGCAGCTGCCGCTGCATCCTTTGCAGCTATTTGGCTGGCTGGTCCTTTTGCTATTTGGTTTGGCCAGTTATTGGATATTAATACCCGCCTTCCATGCGCCCATCCAAGGACCACTGTATGGTTTAATCTCTGGTCTATATGTGGTGCATATTGTTGCACATGTAACGGCACTGCTAACCGATCCTGCTGATAAGGAATTGCGGCGTGTGCATCGCAACGATCGCATTGTGCCCGAATTTGATCGCAGCAAGCACGGACACGTCATCGAGAACGGACGTTGTCATTTGTGCAACATACGCACAACGACGCCACGCACCAAGCATTGCTCCGTGTGCAACAAGTGTGTGGGTAAATTTGATCATCATTGTAAGTGGCTGAATCACTGCATCGGTTCCCGCAACTATGTCGCATTTCTAATGTGCGTCGTTAGCGCTGTGGTGGCCACATTGGTCATTGTGGCCGCTGTCATTGGCCAAATAGTCTTGTATTATGTGCAGCCGGATTGGCTTAGCTTCTATTGGTGCCACAATCGTTTGGACACAAATTTGGAGTCAACCGATTATATCAATCTAACATTAAGTCTGAGCAATGGCACACTTATGCTGCTGGAGCAGGCACAGGATGTGGATCAGGCGACGGATGATCTGCTGCTGGATGATGAGCAACAGTTGCTGTTGAATCTAACAACGTTGCCCACTTTACTAGATAACTTTACGGCGCTGCTCGAGCACATGCCGCCAACAACAACAACACCAACAACAACAACAGCAGCAGCAACTCTAACAACAACAAATCATACAATTAATCCTTTGGTCGCTGGCATTGGCCTCCATGAGACCATCTATTTGCTGCTGCTGGGCGTACTTGGTCTCCTAGCAGCCATCAGCGCTGGTCTGCTGCTGCATCTGTGCTTCTTTCACATCTACATCTCGTTTCTGGGTCTGACCACATATGAGTATATACGTAATCATCGGCAGGCGCAGGAGACGAAGGCCAAACAGCTGCTGGAGCTGGGCAAAAACAATGCTGTACACTTTAATCCCAATCTGCCCACTGTGAATCATCCGTCCAAGCTAAGCGCAGCGCAGCTCTACTGCTGCTCCACAGTGCCGCATCCCAATCAGCCAACAGATGCAACAGTCACTCCTGCCACACAGCGACTGCACTGCTGTGCCGGCTCACGTGAGTACCATCAGGCGCGTCAGGCGGTCTATGTCTGCTCGCTGCTGCAGGAGCGACGCAGCGAACATTTGCAGCTGGAGCCAAACGCAGCTGCAACAACGTCCGCCTTTCACTGCTGCTCCAGTTTTGCGGCCAGTTCGATGCAGCGACGCGTCAGCGCGGCGGCCAGCGCCAAGGCAGCGCTTGAGCTGCGCCAGACGCGCGCACAAAGATCGGCGGCGTCATCATCATCATCGTATCTACAGTATACTGAACAGTGTACGCTCTGCACATTTCAGCTGCGCAGTCCGCTGCGTGGCAGCAGCAGCAGCGCCGCTGGGAGCAGCAGCACACGTACGCTGGCCAGCCAAACGGCCACGCCCACATCGTCCGCCTCAGCGGCTGGCAATATATCGAAACATCAGCGCTGGCGTCGAAAATGGAACTGTTGCGCCAGCGTGCCGGATAGTCCCGATGTGCCCAATGATTTGCTAGCCGCGCTCAGCTATCGCGAGCATGCGTCTGTTAGCGCCAAGATCAATGCCACCGAGCTGCCCGTGCAATTTATACGCAGCTTGAATGGCGGTCTGGATGTGCCACAAGCCAACGCTGCCACTGAGCTGCCCTTGAAGACGCCACGCAGTTCTCGGCTGCGGCACATGCTGCGTCTGCTGGGTCGCTATCGTCGCACGCGTTGTCAACGCGGCACGCCGGGCAATCATGGTGTTGTTGCTGCCGCCGAGCAGCATGTGGCTGCCATTAAGCAGAATCAAATACGTCCGCTGCAGCTGCGTGGCAGTGACAATGCCTCCACAACAACAACGCCGCCGCCAGCTAGTTCGCCCAGTCGTAGCTGCAGCAGCAGCGGCGCCAGCAGCAGCAGCATTAGTGAACTGAGCAACGAACACTGCAGCAGCAGCAGCTGCGGCAACAACAAGGAACTTATGCTGCTGCCCACCAGCGTCATCCGTGATGATAGCGTCCATACCAGCTATTCATTGACGCTACCGCCAGCGCTGCCGCCGCCCACGCGTCGCAAGATGCCCAATGCCAGCGAACTGGCTGAACTAGCTGAAACCTTGGGCTTTGTCTCCTCATCCCAATTCCAATCGTCGCATTCACATCAAACGTCCAACTGCAACAGCCGCACATTGCCCGGACTGGGCAATGTTTATAGACGTCAGCGTCGGAAACATTTTCTACGCACACGTTCACCCACATTGTCGCCCATACACGAATCGGGACTCTCGAATCCAACATCGCCGCAACCGTTGCGTCATAGTTTGGCAGCCAGCTCGAATTCTATAGCCAAGTGTTCGCCGGATGTGGCACGTTCCTCCGCCAACTTGGTGCAGAATCTATGCGGTCTGGCCGGTGAGGCATTGCGCAAGACCTCCTCGAATAGTTCGCTGCAAAGCATTAGCTCCAACTCGAGCAGCACATAGATTGGGAGCGTATCTCTAGACAGTTCCTTGCATGGTTTCTGCTTAGTCCTTAGGTTAGTCATAGTCGCCGTTTTAATCCCCGATCCCCATTTAAAAAGCCACTTAGCAGTTAGGTTGGATATACTCTTTCTTTTTCTTTTTTTTTTTTTTTTGTATTACATTTAGAACAGCATTTACAATGTTCTCAATTACCAAAAAAAAACGAAAATTGACATTTTTTTTCTGCAGAATTAAGAGGCTATATATAAAAACAAAATATTCTTTGTAATTATACCCAATTTATTTGGGCGCTATATGATCAATTAAACATGCCGATAAACTTAATTCGACTTTTTATTTCATATTAATGTGTGGGTCTTTTCAAATCCTTCAAAATGTAACTGCAGTTATGTTATAAACTTTATAATATAAAGTATAAATCATATCGCATGTTTCAATTTTTGCAGATTCTTTAGCTATTTAACTTATTTTGCACTTGAATATTTGGTTATGTCGGGAATGTCTCGGAAATCTCTAGAGATTTTCTGTTAAACAGCCCGAAACAGGTGTTGAAATGCTTTAAGATATTTTGTTCTTTGACTTATGGAAGAGTCTCTGAAGCAATTTCAATTAAATTGCAACCAATTTAAAGCCAAATTAAATATCATAGATGTCAAAAACCCGTCTTTCGGCTACTAAAGATTGGGTTGAAAATCAATTTTAAAAATAAAATAAATATTTGTAATGCAAACAGAAATGTTTTTTTGAACTATCTGCATTATATTTTATAAACATTTGACTTGTTTAGGTTATTAATTTAACATTTTAAAAAATCTTCATTGAAAAAAGTAGTCAACCAAACCAACCGATCATAGGAGTTGCCAACTTGCTCGAATTTGATTGCTACAGAAAAGAGTTCCCATACAATTTTTCGGGTTTAAAATAATTATCTTAATAAATTGGTTTATCAAAAAGAATAACAAAAGTGGGAAAAAATTTAAATCAACATTATTTGTATGTGGTGGCAACTCTAAAATCAAAAATCTCTAGAGATTTCTGTGACACATAAGAATTGGAATTTGATGGGAAGAGATTTCCGTGACACTTCGATACTTAGTTATACTTCGATATTTAGTTAAACAGGAATGTTTATTTAACAACTCGCATAGTCTTTGTATTTGTTGGAACATCTCGCTACTTTCAGATCGCTTAATATCATATGTCTGATTTAGTATTTTTGGAATTCTTTGGTATTTCTTCAAGTTAGAATATATTATTAAGAATCATTATTAAAGACATAATTGCGATATATATATATATATATATGGGCCAGTCTCTACCTTTCTAACATTGCTCAATATTTTAAAAAGGATGAGCCTTTTACTAGCCCAAAGAAAACAACAGCTTCTTAAATATCTTACTTTTAACAGGGCCTTCCTGTCTGCGGTATTCATCATTATAAGTTTGTTAGTTATGTCAATTGAAATCTTTAGTTAGTTCCAAGTTAGCAAGCCAGTTTTACAAACCGGAATTGCAAACTTTTCTATGCACTTAACTAAACTGAACCAAAATAGTTTTCCAAAGCACAGCCTTTGTCCTTTTGAAACGTTGCAAGAAAAGTACGAAAGTATTGCAATAAGCCAACGTCTAAAAATCAAACGAAAACCACAATTTCAATCATTCTGACTTTTTGTGATTACTTTTCAAAATTTGTATTGTGGTCAACTTGGCAATTTTGGTCAAAAGCGATGATATCTAACAGTCCATCAGCTTTTGGAAGCCACAAAAAAATAAACCACAATTGGCAAAATACTTTCGTGCTCAAATTTCGATCAAATTGTACACAGCAAAACAGCATTGCATAGTTCAATGCAGCAATTAAGGCAATTTATTGAAATTTTTCACATGGCCATGTTTATTTCATTCTATTATAATGACTCATTATAATGTCGATGCGTACTTTGCTTATTATTTCTACGATTTCAAAGAATGCATTTGTATAAATTGTAAAGTCCTTTTAGTTCAAGATATATATATTTTTTTTTGCACTATTAAATGCTTTCAATTCAATGCGCATAAATTGTCGTGATTTGCACATTAAGCTCCTGCCATTTCAAAGGACACTCCAAACCACACACACACACACACACATACATATATAAATATATATATATGTATACAAATAAAGACTGCTGTATAGCCCCTAACCCTTAACAGCAGCTTTTACTAAATATCTCAGTTGTATCTGTTGGATGGCTTCGCAATCGTTGTAAAATATGCAACAGCATGTCATGTACAATTGGATGCGAATTGACGTTAGGGTTTTTGCGGGGCTTTGAGTAGCGTAAGGCGGGGGGGACTGTGGTATTCGCAACGCTATGCAGTTGGAGCTCTTACAAGCTCACTCTTCAGTCCAATATTGATTTTCATTTTGAAAAGTGTAAGATGGGGCGTTGGTGATTACGTATTGTATAGCTGTATTTCTAGCTGTATCTGTATCTGTATCTGTTTATGTATTTGTATCTGTTTTGTTGAGCTCGCATCTTATTGTGACTATGCAACATTTGTGCGCAAACAGAAACCACACATGTTGCAAGTGTCGAACAAAGGAGAACGAAACACTGAAGCACTGTTGCACTTGCCAAATTGTTACGCAAATGTTTTCATTCAAATTCAAATTAAACGCACTGCCAAAAACTTTTTAAGCTTGAACAACAATACTAACAAATATATATTAAGGATGCGAATGAGGGCTGGGCGTAAACTAAGGCATTGCGTAATACACACCATATATGTACTTCTTTATATGCAAAATGAGAAAACAAGCGACGACCCCCTTAAAAAAAAAAGAAAGGCAGACACTTTTGAACACTTGACAAAGTTAATGAAAAAAGTTTTGCAGCTTCGTGTAGTTCGCTTTTCATTTTAATGGCAGTTAGAAAATCGAATACGAAAACTGAAAGGACTGCAAGGGAATATACAAAATAGGGAAAATGCACATTAAATATGCCCAATGCTGAATAATTAATAAAGCCTAGACAAAGACAAAACGTGTAGCCAAATGCGCTATGCGACAGCAGCTCGAATGGAAATGCGTCAAAAGAAACACAATATGATTGAGTCGGGCAAATGAACTGACAGCCAGACAGATAGACAGACAGCCAGACAAGCTCACTAAAATCTATGGATAGGCTACGAGTTTTACGAGTACTATCGTCGAGAGCCACTTAGATAGATAGACAGCTCATAACGCACACAAGCATATACTCCTTTCTTCAGACGGCAGTCTGAAGTCGGACAGTTTATGATATTGAGACTGACAGCTGGATAAGCAACTGGAAAAGCTTCATTTGCAGCAGCTGTGCAGGTGTTGTATATGCTACAAAAATGAAGATTGATGCCACAAAAGTTGGCTTAATTACAAAGGGTATTATAATTTTGTCGTAAATTGTGTAACGCATTGAAGTAGACGTCTCCGATGACACGATATATGTATGTATATTCTTGAACAGCTGTGTCCGTCTATCTGTCTGTCTGTCCGTCTATTGCTATACAAGCTGTCATAGGTCATCGTTCGAAAATTTGGTTTTTCAAGATAACTCGGCCAAGCTTATCAATTCTGAGTTTTAGCATTTTCAATGCGTGTTGACAAAAATTCATTTAAATCGGAACGCTATGTCTTACACCTGCCATATAAACAATCGGTATGAAAAACTTTTTTCTTTCTCAAGGTATCTAAACCAAACTCACCCGTTCCGAGTTTAAGTATGCTTTTCGTCATGCTGACTTAATTTAATCAAAATCGAACCTCTATATCTTACAGCTGGCATAAGATATTTAATGTTCCACACATGTTGAGTATGTTTGATACAAAATCAAATAATTTTCAACAATGATGTTTTCATATGAGCAACTTTTCTGCAAGAATATCTTCGGCAAGCTGAATTTGCGTTTCATGCAAATTGAATAAGTAATTTTTCTGAAATTGTTGTCATCATATAATTGAGATTTCATTACTTGGATTATTATTATTTAATATTATTACTTTCTTTTTGACTACTAAACTAAATGTTTTCTTATTTCTTAAATTGCTTAATGTTTTCTTTCGATTCATCCATAAATTTTCTCACAAAACTCTGTCTCAATTTGCAGTTTTTGGCTTTCGAAAATTCTGGGTGACAATTGTGCCAGAATTGACAAGTTAATTAAAATTGTAAGCTGGGGCATGTCACACACACACACATACGCATACACACATGACTATTTATAGTTGCTATATAACTTACATTGTTGTGATTGCTATAAATGCTGTTTGTGTAGCTTCTAACTTGAAGTCTGACTTTTGACTCCAAACTGTCTGACATGAAGCTTGTATTCATCGTCTCGTGTGACACGACGCCTGGCAAATGACTCAAAAATACTAAAAATAACACAAATGCTAAACTAAATGCGGAGTTCTTTGACTGCAAACTTCCCACGAATGTTCGTTCGTTCATGTTTTGTCTATGGGTTCAAAAGTCAAGCCATTTTCCACGCCAGCTCCTTATATCCGGTCGAGGGAAAACTAACTACTGCATACTTTTTGGGGCGCACTGCACTTGTGTGTTTATGTGTTTGTGTGTCTTGTGTGTGCCTTGTGTGTGTCTGTGCTCAGTGTGTTCGTAAAATGTTTAATTTGATGAGTCTTGGCATTAACAATTTACAGCTGCACCTGCAATTTCAGTTGCTGTCAAGAGGTGTTTACCTTTTTAAACGCAAACGTGTACGAGTTTTTGTAGTGTCATAAGAGAGTGTCTTTACTTTATTTATACTACACTGCACTGTGGGAAAATTTACCATTTTGATGGCATTTATTAACATTGGATACTTTTATAACATGCTGCTCCCTCCTTCATATTGTGTGCAGAAAAGTAATATTTTGGAAAAACGTGTGAAAAAAGTAGTATCTGAAATTAACTGTTACGAGTTAATGGTTAATGATTGGCAAAACTTTCAAAACGCTTTTCAAAGATAATGTTTTTCAAAAATCAATTCATTCTTTTGTGTGGAGCAGCTAATATTTCTGTATATGAAACATTTAGGTTTCAAGTATTTCTAATCGATTAATAATAAACAAGTAAGAACGTTGCAGTCAGGCTCACCCGACTGCAATATACTCTGTTTTCTGTTTACTGGGGCGGGGGTGGGCGTGTCAAAATTTTTTTCTCCAAACTATCGATGAGATCAAAAGTATTCATACTGCAAAATTTGGGGTTTCTAGTTATAAGGGTGTAGGAGATACAGATTTTGCTCATTTGCAGGGGCGGTAGTGGGCGTGGCATTTTTTTTTTTTACAGATCGGTCGAGAATGTCATCAGTAGTCTTCATGCCAAATTTGGTGACTCTAGCTGCAAATCTGCAGAAGATATAGATTTTTGCGGTTTGTGGGGGAAGGGGTGGGGGTGGGGGGGAAATCTTGACACTTTGTCTGCCTATGGTATATACCAACATGTACACCAAGTTTGGTTGCTCTAGCTTCAAAACTGTGGAAAAAACCTGCGTTCATACGGACAGACGGACAGACGGACAGACGGTCAGACGGACGGACAGACGGACATTTCACAAACCCAATATACTCTTTTTTTCCATTTTGGAAAACAGAGTATAAAAAGATCTTGACACTTTGTCTGACTATGGTATATATCAACATGTACACCAAGTTTGTTTGCAATGCTTCAAAACTGTGGAAAAAAGCTGAGTTCATACAGACAGACGGACGAACAGACGGACATTTCACAAACCCAATAAACTTTTTTTTTTCAAAACATTAAAAAAGGGTATAAAAAGAAATGAGTTAATGCCAGAAAACTGGCCATTTACCCCATAGTGCACTGTACACATAAAAATGATCAAAGAGGACAAAATGAGTTTAATTAAACCGTAAATAAGTGTACATCTTGAAACATAGCTTAGAAAGACTTACTGGTATATACATTTTTATGTGTATAGTATATAGAAGTACAATGATGTCTTATGAAAACTAAGATGCTTTCTAATCGAGTACTTCAACAACTAGAGTTTTCAAGTCATTGTTGTAGTATGATAAAAACAGATCTATTGTAGTATAACCTTTCCAAATCAAACCCAATTGGGTTAGTTATTTGACTCGAAACTATAATGTTGCTGTTCAGGCATCGAAATATCCTTTGGCTATCTAAACATTTTCCTATGCTACTTAGCTTCTTATTTTTATTGTGAGCTAAACTATGTAGCGCAATCAATCTATTCAAATTTATACTGGTGTATTTTTTGAAGCAAGTTGCAAGGGCCACCTTTGCCTAAGTTTATTGTTAATTTTTCACAGTCAAGGCCGGCTTACACACGCTCTATGTTAAACAATTGGCATTGGGCTTGGACATTAACGAATATTCGCTTAAATTATATGGAATACGTGTACCAGAAGTTTCCAGACTTAAGCCAGAATCAATAAATAGGGTTTTCTTTTTTTAATGTCGCAGTTTCCATCATTAATGCAAACAAAAATTCGCCATACAAAATTTTATTTTTTCTCTTTGAAAAATTGTCCATTTTTGGTTGGTCAGAGAAAAACTGGGAAAGAAATGGCTAGCTGGCTGCAGGAAAATGCATTTTCACACTTTACTGGTCCCAAAAAAAAATTGCTGAATATTCAGCGTGCTCTCAGAGTGTTTTAAGCCGGCTTCTCTTTTGCTATGCCCAATTCCTTACCCTTTCCACTGGAACGTAAACATGTGTGAAAATTACACAGGACGACTTATGACCGCATTTGGCCACCATTGGGCGGGGCCAGGACTGTCCAAGCGTACACCATGTCCAGCCTAGCAAAAGGCCAAGGTTCTTACCAACGTTTTGCTGGAATTGTGTGCTTTTTGTTTTTTCGGGACACGGCTTCTGTGTAGCAGCCAACAGCCAACAGCCAACAAGTTTTTCTCTTTTCTTTTTGTTTTTTGTACTGCTGTCTGTTGTGAATTGTGGGCTGGTAAATGAATTTTGTTGAAAAAAAATGTATATATACTTCAGTTTAATTGCGTGTCCGTGTCATGTGCACGGGCATTAAACCCAGGCGCATACGACAGGAGGTCGCCTAGAAACACCCTCGAGTTCGAATTTCGAGTCGTTTCAATATCTTCTCGTTAAAGTTTGTTTATGACTCCAAGCGCGGCTTTCTCTTCCTTTAAATGCAGCCAACGTT
This sequence comes from Hirtodrosophila cameraria, assembly GCA_949708635.1. Taxonomy (NCBI): domain Eukaryota; kingdom Metazoa; phylum Arthropoda; class Insecta; order Diptera; family Drosophilidae; genus Hirtodrosophila; species Hirtodrosophila cameraria. The sequence goes on from OX453090.1 coordinate 50,323,694, forward strand.
GTGTCCCTTGGTAACTTGTTGTTGTCATGACCACTTGTTGTTGTAGTTGTTGTTGTCGTTGTAGTTGTTGCAGCTGCATCAATTATAAATTCAACATTCAACATTGCGCCTTCATATGCCCAGGACACGCAACAAGCGCAGACAAAATTTGCATAAATCGTTGACTTGGGCGTGACAGTAGGCATTGAGTGGGCGGTGGTTGGAAGGGGGGAGGGGGGGATCGGTGGGTGTGTTACTGCATACAATTGAATGTAGTTTGCAGGCTGCCAAAGAGATGAACTGCCTGATTCAATGCTCTCTGTCTATTCAGCTGTCTGTCAGGTTTTAAGGTGCGCCGCACAAAACAATTTCCATTACTACACTGGGCAAACAAAAAAAATGAAGAATAGACCTTTATACGATTAACTAACTAACTTATTGCTATTATTATCGGGGGTGTCACGGAAATCTCTAGTGATTTTCAATCGCTCATAGAAACAGCCTGAAACACGTGCTGAAATTCTTTAAGATATTTAGTTTTTTGACTTATGGAAGAGTCTATAGCAATTTCAATTAAATTGCAACCAATTTATAGCCAAATTAAATAACATAGTTGTCAAAAAACCCGTCTTTCGGCTGGTTTCAAAGAACTAGAAAAAACACTAGAGGTTTGGTTGAAAATCAATTTAAGAAACAAAATAAATATTTATTTTGGAAACAGATATGTTTTTTTGAATTATCTGCATTATATTTAATAAACATTTGAATTGTTTAGGTTATTTATTTAACATTTTAAAAAATCTGCTTTAAAAAAAATAGTCAACCAAACCAACCGATCATAGGAGTGAACAAGTAAGAATACTCTAGTCGAGTGTGCCCGACTACGAGACTCCCTGCTCCCAACTTGCATTTCAAGCAGTTCAACGACAACACAAGCAAGCAGTGCACTAAACTCGTAAACTGCTTGTCAAACTGTTGTTGCTGCCAACTGAGACGGGCGTAATAGATTCTTCTATAACTTTTGTGCTATTTATCCGATCGTGTTGAAATTTACACATCCGAAAGACATTAATTAAACATACATGTGTACCAAAAATTAAAGCTTTATCTTTAAAATTGTGGCTGTGGGAGTCTTTTGCGATTGGCGGGGGTGCGGGGGGGTGCATCCGAAATTTGAAATAAACTTGATCTGCGTATGGTATACAGGAACCTGCATGCCAAGTTTGGTGTCTCTAGCTCTTATAGTCTCTGAGATCGACGCGTTCATACAGACGGACAGACAGACAGACAGACGGACATGGCTAGTTCGTCTCGGCTGTTGATCCTGATCAAGAATATATATATTTTATTTGGTCGGAAATGCCTCCTTCTGCCTGTTACACACATTTGCAGTACTTTATAACTCCCTTTTTCCCAGTTTTAATGGGAACAGGGAGTAAAAAGTGGGAAAAGTGTTGCTATACAATTTGTTAAACTTGGCAGGCTTCAAATTTTAAAAGTGTTTTGTTAAAAGCTCTTAATAATAATTGCTAAAATAAGTTTGTATACTTATACTTTAATAAACAATTAGCTCAATAAATTTGTTTATCAAAAAGAATAACAAAATAATAAATAAAACAAAATTATTTCTGTGTGGTGGCAACGCTAAAATCAAAATCTCTAGAGATATCTGTGACACCTTAGAGCTGGAATTCGGTTGGAATTTGGTTGAAATTTGGCTGAAATTTGGTTGGAAGGGATTTCCGTGACACCCTCGCATAATTGGCAATGAAACACAACAGTTCTATATTTCAATTTCAACAAAATCGAAATGTAAAACAGACCTGTTAAAATAAAATATATAAAATCGCTATACTTTTGATAACGACAGTTTATAATATCCAAATGCCAAGCAGAGTATTCTAAAACTAAGAAATTTTGTGTTTCAAAATGCCAGTGTAAACATGTGTTTTGTTTGCAATTTTTCGGGGAAGGCGGTAAGGCTGAGAAATCCATTAAGCAGGTCAGCCAAAAGTCTCCATATTCGGAATTTGTTGACAATTTACTTAAATTTGATTATAGTTTTTTTTTCTGAGTGTAGCGCTAGAAACGGGTAAAGGTTCTGTTCGCCAACCACGCTAACAACTGCTACTTGAATTATGATTGATTTCTTTGGAACAAATGGGCGCTGCTATCAACAGTCCGCCACACATGCCACACAGACAATGTACTCGCCACTGCCACCCCCTTCGCAACCGTCTCCGTCTTTGCCAGCACCAGCTCCATTTCTATTATCAACACCCTCTCCGTTTTCCAATAACTGGTTGTTATTAGCAATCGCCGTTTGGGCGTTTCTATTAGTTGGCTGGCTCACCTGTAAAGCTATACGGTATACGTATGCCCCTTGCCCTTTAGACCGAATATTCGACTTGGAGCTTGCCCACTTTGCTGGCATTGTTTGTGGCTCGTTTTTTGTTTTTTGTGTTTTTGTTTGTTTGGAGGGGTTTCCTTTTTTCCGGAAGTTTGCCACGACAATTTTAGCTTTGCTTTTCTTTTTCTTTACGTTTCATATACTTTTTGTAGTTGGTTCAACGAACCTGCTGCCTTTGTTCCTCAATGCAGAGAGCAGCCAGCTGGAATACACATCCGCACACATACACAAAGTTCCACTCTTTGGCTTTGCAACAGGCTTTTCAGTCCTTAATATGGTTTTCAATTTAGTTAATGACTTTTCAGCATTGAAATTGGGCTGGGAAAAGTTTCGTGTTTGGAGCAGTTTGCCTAATAAAGTATTGGACAACAAAACAAACATAAATATATGCATGAAAATAACATAACTCATGACGTTTAATAACATAAATAAAAGCCCAAACAAATATTTACATAAGCTACAAAAAAATGGCATTAATTAAGTTTAAAACTAATTATGCATGAAACACACAGCACAAGCTTATATAAATAATTATTATTAAATACACACATATATATATATTTTGATAAAATGTGCAGCTACAAAAAAATGTCCATAAACAAATAAACAAGAAAGGTGTGCAATTATTATAAATGCTAATTTGATAATATAATAAAACCAAAATTAAATTAAATAGTAAAACAAATGAGAAAAAATACAAAATATTTACAGTCCAAACGAAAAAAAATAAAACAAAACTATTGAATATAAGTTTACGAAATATTTATATTGAGGCTAAATAGATTTATAAAATAAGAAAAAGTATTGCTTAAATTAAAAATTTGTATAATTCAACTAACTCTGTCTTTAATCAATGTATTAACTTAACTTTTTTTTTTTTTTTTTGTATTTTTAATGTAGCATTAAGTGTCCTGCAGGCAAATAAAAATGTTAGCCAAAATGTTAGTCTCTCTCTTTGTTTCTCTCTTTATCTCTATCTCTCTCTCTCTCTCTCTTATGCTTACCTACAATTTAGAGAGCAGCAGTTGAAAGTTGGTTGAAAACGAGTCATCAAAGTTTTTACTCCTGTGGCCCGCTTTCAATGACATTTTAAATATTTACCAGGACAACTCAATGGGCAGTTGCCAGCTGCCAGTTGGCATCCACACGTGTTGACAGTTCCATTATAGAAGCCACCGCAGCAGGCAGCAACAGCAAGCAGCAAGGCATGCACAGCTCGTCCCATTGTGGTCATCATGGTCAACATTAAGGGACATCATCATGATGTCCATGTTGATGTCATTTAACTTTATCTTCAACAGCAGTCGTCACTCTATATGAACTGTTGTTGGCCAAATGATTGTGGCTTCGATTAACTGCTAGACTGAAACAATGCAATGTGTTGCAATTGTGTTTCCACATTCAACTTGCTTTTAGATGAATAGAGTGCGTCAAAGGATTCAGTTTTATTGCATTTGTATAATTTGTTTTATTTTTTATGATTAACAATTTATTAAATAAACATTTGTAGAAACTTTCTATTTGTCTTCTATTATAATTGACTGTGTTGTCTAAGCCGACAACAAACCTTATTATTCCTAAACGTATAGATATTATTATCACACGTACAGTAATCATTTTTTATAAACCTCTACAGCGTCCACTTTTTTGATTTCAAAATTACTATACAAGCGCCTATGGTTTTATTTTTCATTTTCATTCTTCTCTTCTCTGTGTCAAATAGAAAATTAGCAACAGTTTGATGAAACAGACGATGCAATTCTTGCATTTTCATCTTGCATCGTCTAACCAAGCGTCTTATCTTGCGTTCAGATTCGTTTTGTGCATTTTACACAAAAATAGAAACGTGTTCTATTAGCTGCATGAAACCATGCAACATTTGTTATAAGTGTAAAATATTTTGAAAAGAGGGTAAAAAAGAGTATATCGCAGTCGGTTGCAGGGGGTATTTTAATTTTGTCACGAAATGTGTAACGCATTGAAGGAGACGTCTCAGAAAAAAATTTTGATATTCGTGATCAGCATCAACAGCCGAGTCATGTCCGTCTGTCTGTCTATCTGTCCGTTTGTTTATATGCCTTTTTCAGGACATTGTTCTAAAGCTATCTTGATGAAACTTGGCACAGATGCTGTTTCTTTCTGCATGTAGTATCTATAGTTGAATTGACCAGATCGGACCACTACATATAGCTGCCATAGGACATCTGTTGAAAATAAGTTTCTGTAAGCAAAACTTTTGTATTTTTCAAAATATCTCGACCAAACTCACTATATCTAAATTAAAGCACGTGCTACACATGTTGACCAACTTTTATTAAAATCGGATCACTATAACTTATAACTGACATAGGAACAATTAGTTGAAAAATAAGTTTTCTTATGCAATTTTCTGCACCCTGAAAATAACATTTCTTTCTTGCTTTTATACTTCTTTTCATTCTTAATTTTGGGCTTGGCAGAAGCTCCAAATTTTTCAACAAAATAACACTTTTGATTCAAAATAAAAATGTGGGAACTGGAAGAGACCTTAACTTGCATATATGCATAGGTATGAGTTGTAAATCTAATATAATAGATATTTAATCAATAATATTTATGAATTATGTGTTGCCATACTCGTTTACAAATCATTTATGTATGAATTACAGACAGGCCATTAATGTCTGGCAATTTGAATTGAAATATTCATAAATATGATATGATTGCGCATACGACGCATGGGTCGGCATAAATATCGATATTTGTCGATTGGTTGTCATCTTCGCTCGTTTGCCTTTGAGTTTGAATGTAATACTATTTATTATTTATGCAAATACTTGCGTAAATTAACAAAGTAAATTGTTGTTAGCATTTTATATTTCCTGTTTGCCTTTTGTCGTTTGGCATTTGGCGTTCGGCATTTGATGCGACGTCATGTGTTTGTCCCGGCAAAACAAATCACACAAATGTGACAGGACATACACCCACATGGAAATGAAAAACACACGCATACAAGCACATACATATGTATATGGAACACAATCACATTCACATTCACACATTTGCAGCCTTAAGCCGAGCACTCGGCAATAAAAACCTCGAGGATTTATGGGTACGTGTCATTTGGCTTGTTTGTCCCCAGTGCGACGCATGAACATACATATAAGTATGCACATTATACAGGTTGAATCAAGCTATATGCACACCTCTATCATACAATACATATATGTACTAAATATAAAGCAGTACATATGTATACTGCTGCAAGGCAGTAAAATAACAAATAAACAAATCCAACAGCTGAACTTCTCGCTTTCTCGCATTCCCTCATTCCCTCATTCACTCATTCCACACTCGTTTCAACAGGCTAACAAAGTGAAAAACGCCTTTTGGCTAGGCAACGATTTCAGCTTTATAAAAAAAGAAGTGTTCAAATCGAGCACATTCGCTTTGTAGTTGCAAACAAATATGTTATGTAAATGTATTAAATTGAAACAAAAGAGTTTTTCAAAAACTCTGAAAGCTCTTTTGGTTTTGATAGCAATCACAGTATTTCAATATTTTTATTTAACATAAATTTTAATAAATTCAAATCAAAATGGTAATCGGCATTAGATTTGTATCGATTCACGCAGTTTGATTCAAAAACGTTCAATCGTTCATTGCAGTTCTTCGCTCCAAACGTTCCTTCGAGTCTTTTGAACGAATCAAATGACGTTGAGACTCAAATGACTACTGAACGATTTTTGGATTTGAATTATAGTGAACGATATTAGGATTGAAACCAATTGAACGATCAGGGCACTCAAATCAAAGATTAGATTAGATTAGATTAGAACTGCTGAACTACTTCACTGAATTGAACTGGAAAATCAGCTTGGCTGGTAAATGGTTTAGTAACGCTAAGAAAATCCTAAAAACCTTTTTGTTTCTCAAGGTATCTTAAACAAAATTACCTTTTAATCAATATCGGGCAAATATATCTTATAGCTGTCGTAAGAACAATCGGTCGAAAATTAAGTTTTCATGTGAATAACTTTTATACAAGGGCATTTAAACAACTTTTTTCTGCTTAATATTTAATTTATCACTTAAACTGTTAGATTATACCATCTAAAACAAAATCTTATATCTTATAATCTTAATTTACAATCTAAACTTGGCGAGGGAAAGAAAGCTAGCTAGATGCCCATCTTTTTCTATCGAATGTGCATTAAAAACTTGAAATAACAAACTTAAATACAGTTTCGATAATATCAAACTGTTCACAGAGTTTAAAAGTTTACCGATAGATGCTGAATAGACCCTTGTTGGATTATAAATATTATTAACAGCGTATTAATTAGTCGGGCTTCTTCAAATTGCTATTACAACAAGAAAGAAGTGCAGCAACAAAATGCGCATTGAGTGTTCTGAGAACTTGAACACCTTACGGCACTTAGCTCCAACTTGAAACACACACACACACATTCACACACATACACACAAGTCTGTTAATCTCTCGTTTACACTCCACTCGATATCTCGCTCTCAAGGTGTTCCTGTACTCGTATATTGCTTAAAGTCAATCAGTGGATTTCACGTTCAATTTGCTTGTTGGCCTCATCTGGCAGCATGTTGTCTGGGCCGAAAACGAGTACAAATATAATTAAGTGGCAGGCTAACACGGCAGCTAGACACACACACGCATACTATATATATCATATATATAGTCATATATGTATGTATATGTAAATGCGAAAAAGGATGAGAATGATGCTAGCCGTTGCTTCATTATCGCCTCGTTTCTTTGGCCCACACTCCAGCCAAGACTCAAGTTTGCTCAACGCTTGATTTTTATTTTTTTTTTGTTCTATCCTTCCTTCCTTCCACTTGGCCTGTAACTTTGTTGCTGGGCCTGTGCCTTTGCTGAGCTGACAGGCCAACAAGCATCATTAGTCCTAATGAGCTGTGTAATAAAATTTCATCAAAAGTGTGCAAACAAAGTTGGCGCTGTTGAGCCAAGGAGTACCAGTTGGCCGTGTGTCGTGCCTCATTTCGTGGCACGAACCAAAATACAATCAACTCAAATGAAAAGACAATGCGTAAAACTATCAGTAATTTATAGTACTTTGTAGTAATAATTATGCTGAAAGGATATAAACATGGAGCACCCTTGTTGCACACTACAATACCTTGAGCTTTATTCCTGTATCCACCCTTCTTTTGCTCCCACTCGAATTCTACGAATTAATTATTATATCACTTAAAATCAAAAATAAAGTTTAGTTCAGTATTTGTATGTTATTTTTTAGAAGGGAAAAAGTTCCGAAAATGCCCTGAAAATCACAAGTTAATTTTTTTAAAAACGGTAAGTCCTGTTCCCAATTCAAATCACTTTTCATTATACATCGTTTTCGATTAAAATCTCATTCGTTTCTATTTTTTTTCTTCGAAAAGTTTTAATTTCAAACAAATACAAACTCTTTTAATCCAAAAACTTCATCGGTTTCCAAAGCACAGATCAGCTATCAATTCAAATACTTCATCGGTTTTCAGAGTACAGATCAGATAGCAATCGAAATACTCGAACGGGTTTCGGAATTCAGATCAACCATCAATATTTGATTTGTCGATTTGTTTCCAAATAAATCGCTTGAAAAAATGCAACACGCGTACACATCTAGCCAGAAGTCAACCGTGTCCTTCAATCGGTGTTAAGGATAACCAAAGACTTAGCAACCAAAATAATTAATAAACCAATTTTAATTGCCATGTTGGTAGATGGGTAAAAACAAGGGCAGCTGAAATTACAGGCGACGTCTGGAGTACCTAACACTAATCAATATTCGTTGATTACATGCCCCCTTCCCCGCTCCCCCACCCCTTTTCCAAAGAACAGACCAAAAACTGCAGCCATAGATCTTGCCACCGTGTCTTATGCTGCATTGAAAATAGCTGCTCTTACCCCAACACACACCTTTCAAGCAGGACGAAGAATTGTGTTTGACAACAAGCCTGGGGTAAGGCCCCAACAGAGCGTCGCCAAATTGTCCCCAACTTTGTTGTTGTTGTTGTTGTTGTTGCTGTTGTCATTTGGCTGCTCTGTTGGCTGCTCCATTGTCCTTGAGCCGGTCACAATGCGTCCTTTTATTATAGTTTATTGCGTCAGCCAGCTTGCAGGAATGTTGTCGTGGAAGGACCTCACAGCGAACAGCTAAAAGCGAACAGCTCACAGCCAGAAGTTGCCAGCTGCCAGTTGGCAATTGCCAGTTGCCAGTCGCCAGTCGCCAGTTGGCAGGGCGCCCTGACTTTGACCTCGTTGCATAACAAAAGACATTGACGCAATAGGGCTGGGAAAATGCATAGGACAATGCGTTCGTCCTGCACCTGACAGCTTCAACTTAACCTCATTAACATGTTTGAGGTTATCATTGTTCCAAATTAGCAAAAACTTGTTGGAGGCGTAATACTTTCAGGTGAAATTTGCCTACATAAGTGCAGCAAATAGAAAAACCAGTAAGAACATTGCAGTTGGATGCACCCGACTGCGATATGCTCTTTTTTAGCCTCTTTGTGGAGTCAGAAGTGGGCGTGGAAATTGAAATTTAGCTCAAATCTTTCTAGTTTTGCGATCAATTTAAATTTGGTTGGGCCAGTTCTGCAACCTGCAAAATTTGGTGATTCTAGCTTAAGGGGTGTGAGAGATACAGACTTTGCTCATTTGTGGGGTCGGAGGTGGGCGTGGCCAAATTCTTTTTAGTCAGATCAATCTATGAATGGTTAGTAGCCCTTGTGCTAAATTTAGTTACTCTAGCTGTAAAACTGTGGAAGATATGGGTTTTTGCGGTTTGTGGGGGTGGGGGTGGGGATGTTGGAGGATCTTGACATTTCGTCTGCCTATGGAATATATCAACATGTATACCGAGTTTGGTTGCTCTAGCTTCAAAACTGTGGAAAAAACTGCGTTTATACAGACGGACAGACGGACATTTCACAAACCCAATATACTATTTTTACTCCCTGTTCCCATTAAAAATGGGAAAAAGGGAGCTATAAAGTACTGCAAATGTATGTAACAGGCAAAAGGAGGCATTTCCGACTATATAAACTTTATATATTCTTCCACATCAACAGCCGAGACGAACTAGCCATGTCCGTCTGTCTGTCCGTCCGTCCGTATGAACACACACATCTCGAAGACTAAAAGAGCTAGAGACACCAAACTTGTCATGCAGGTTCCTGTATACCATACGCAGATCACGTTTAAATTTCGGATGCACCCCCGCAAACCGAAAAAAAAACTCCCACAGCCACAATTTTAAAGATAAAGCTTTGCTTTGGAACACATGTATTTTTTATCAATGTTGATCAGCTGCGTAAATTGCACTACGATCGGATAAATAACACAAAAGTTCTAGAAGAAACTGTTACCCCCGTCTCAGAAGTCAGAAACAACAGTTTGACATGTACTGGACCAGTTAAGTGCGCTGCTTGCTTGTGTTGCCGCTGAACTGCTTGAAATGAAAGTTGGGAGCAGGGAGTTTCGTAGTCGGGCACACTCGTCTAGAGCATTCTTACTTGTTTTTTATAAAATTTCCTGAGTCAGTATTTGCTGATAATGTTCTTTAAGGAAATACAAATGTTTATTATTAATTTGAAACAAATGAATTCAAACAGAGCAATGAAACATTTATATAGTAAGTCTGAATGCGTCTTTCATATTAAAATTCAAGTTTGTAATTTCAAGTTGAATACCACAATTCGTATTATTATCTCAACAATGAGTTGAACAATCAAAAAAACCAGCTATGTTATTTGTCTTTTAAAATGGTATACAGTTTTGTATTCGATAAGGGCCAACTGCTTTGTCACAGCACAACAAAAGTTATACATTTTCATTAGAATGAAAGTAGTTGAAGTGGAAATAAAAATGGAAATTTCATAACTACCAATGGCCTAGGACAACCTAATCCACTTTGTGTGCGAACCTTAACAGCTTAATCGCAATTTCCACCTACCTGCTGAGTGCAATACACAATGAATTAATGGACATTGCGAGAGGTGAAAGGGGGGAAGGTGGGGGCTTATTTTCTATTGTGTTAGCACGCAAAAGAGTTTTTTTTATTTTGCGTTTGATTGCCAGAGCACGACAATGCCTGGGGAATTGCACTAAACAAAGGACATATGCACACACCCTGCATACCCCTTCAGGACTATCCATGTATAAACACTTGAAATGTCATTGCGTTTTGCTGGCTGTAAAACTTTTAAAAGTTTGTATTTATTCTTTTTGTTTTTTGAGCTAAGCTCGTTGCATTTGTTATTACATTTCAGTACTGCTTTTAGCAGTAAAAATATTCCAGCCTTCTTGCCACACACTGCGTATGCGTAATGTTGGCCGTTTTATGTTTTGCGTGTGCGTGTGCGAGTGTGATTGCGATTGTGTGTATGTGTGTGTGTGTGTGTGTGTGTGTGCATGTTTGTTTGTATCAAAAATGAGGTCATATTTTGGCGCCGGCGTCACCATCTCTTTGGGATGTCTGCTCCACTGAGAGAAAACAGATACGAGTATAAAGCCAAAACAGACAATAAAACAGCAGCAAAAGCAGCTGCGAGTAGCAAATTGCGGGCAATTTTGAACTGGCGACTGGTGGGGTGATGGGTGGGGGGTAGGAGCTTAAGAATACTACCAATGTTTCATTGCCTTCCCCCCATCCAACCACTAATCCCGTAAGAAAACCACAAACAAAACAAAAAACATGTCAAAGACGCCAAAACAGAGTTGAAATGCCAAGCAGGCAGTGCCAAGTATGCGTGTATCCTTCGTATTTGCTTGAAAGGATTTAACGCCTCGTTGAATGCAATTCAGTTAATTCACATTTTCTGCGCATTGGCAACATTTTTGTTTCCTTTATTTTTTTTATTGACTTTCGAGTTGCTTCGAGTGGCTTTAACAGTTTTTTGGGGCGTGCCAGGCAGTTTAGAGGCCAAAACACCAGCAGCATTAAATTTGCTGAATGGCCAATCCTTCAGCTGAAGCAGGTACTTGTAGATATTGCCATTGATGTGCCCTATATAAAATGGTTTAATATGATATGCTGTGCTTCTATATGATTGAATCAAAAATATTTCAAATTGATTTCGTATATATTTAACACACTGGATAGCTCAATTATTATATGATTGCTTTTATTACAATAATTAAATAAATATACATAGAATGTATGTCAAATATATGTTAAATCTTTGATACATTTGAAATTTATCAACCGATCAATCAATTTGATAATTTAAATTTGATTTATGAATAGCAAACCAAAGTCCTTAGTTCTACTCACTGTTAGCTACTATTTTATTAAAAAGCCATCATTTGTTCTTAATCGTATATCATAAAGTTGAGCATAATCGATTAACGATTATTATTTTATTTGGATTCTCTTTTCTTAATATCTCATTAAGACTTCAAGATACAGGACATATCTAAATCGAGTATTCTTCATAAAAGTTATTTCTTTTATATTCTTTCTTTGTTTTACATTTTCAAATCTCTTGTTTTAAATGTCCTCAGTTATATCAGGAGTTACATAAGCTTAGTTCATATTCAAATTAAAACTTAAAGACAAACAGTATTTAAGCGGTGTTTAAACGTTGAACTCATTCATTTTTTTGTTGCATCGTCTAAACAGCGTCTTATCTTGCGCACGATTAGGGTCCTGCTATAAAATATATCCAATTGTTCGTTAAAGTTTTAAATCGGGTTTTCCTTCTTTTTTCTCTTTTCTATCAATGTTGTAAAGTTAAAGAACTGCAAATATTCTTAATCTAACTATGACCTTTTTTGATTTGTTTGATATTTGTATATCACAGTATTAACTTGTTTTTCAAATGGGAAATTTAAGTATTCATGCACGGAATGTTTAAACGATGACATATTTTCACCACTTTAGAAATAACTATTTAAGTTTTTAAAGCGTTTAGAGTAGCCAGTTTAAGCAATTACTATCCAACTTTAATATTGATTGAATCCAGCCCTGATTGTTGTTTGTTTTCCCAAATACTTCACTTGCATTTTTTATGGACTGCATAGTGCTAGAAGGTGAACATTAAATAAACAACATTGAATCGCTGCGATTAGCCCGTGAAACCATTTTCAAAATGGGAAAATGAACGCGTGCCTGAGTAAAAGGAAATTAAAAAATTACTATGAAGCGGGGTAATTGATAAAGGGGTTCATTTATTTTTTTATTTTTCTACTACTTACAACGTGGCTTTAAAATGCCAACACAGCAATTGCAGCGACGCATGCTACGTATTTTTAGGGGCAAGAGAGAGAACCTGTGGATAGAAGGGGGTATCATTGCTGCTGCATGCTTCACTGCCCTGCCTGCTTGGCTGATGTAGTCCATTTGTTATCTATCAATGTTTTTTTTTTCATTTGCAGTGAAAGCCATGGTGGCCAGCGGTGTGGTTAAGCCTTGGCACGCTCTTGGCAACTATAATATTATATATTTGATATTGATTCGACTTAATTAGTGCGGAAAATATTAATTATTTTATGCTACATAGACTTCATTCAATTTCTTTAATCATGCTGCACCAGCTTTTCTATCTATCTGTTGGAAAACGAAAGCAAAAACAAAACTTCTTCTTTTTGTAAGTAGCAACGGCAGACCGTCTATAGACATTATCTGCGGTCTTCTAATTACTTATCCTTCAAGCAAGTTTATGCATTTATTGCACACTTTTTCGGTTACTTTGTGGTTGTCTTGAAATTTTAAGTGTTTGATACTCTATAGGCAAATGGAGTTCACTAGACGTTAGATACACACTTGAGTTATCTTTTAAGTTTTAGCTCAGTATAACATTATAATGATTATAATATATTTGGAGATTATTAAAATGAACAGTTTTTATACACTGTTTTCCAAAATTGAAAAAAAGAGTCCGTCCGTCTGTATAAACACAGTTTTGTGTTGCTAGAGCAACCAAACTTGGTATACATGTTTGTATATACCATAGGCAGACAAAGTGTTAAGATCGGCCAGATCGAATCACTAAAACATATAGCTGCCACAGGAACGATCGGTTGAAAAATAAGATTTTGCATGAAAAACGTTTTGTTTTTCAAGATAACTCAGCCAAACTCACTTTACCTAAGCTTAAGAACAGTTTAGACAGGCTGACAACATTTCATTCGATCGGTTGAAAAACAAGCTTTTGTATGAAAAACTATTTTGTTTTTTAAAATAACTCAACCAAACTCACTTTACCTAAGTTTAAGGACAGTTTATAAGTATATAAGTAGTCTTTATAAAAATTTAATTTATTAAACGTACAGAAAACAGAGTATATCGCAGTCGGGAGAACCCGACTGCAACGTTCATACTTGTCAGGCATAGTTTTCTTGAAAATCATATAGTTAAGGTAGAAGGTTTGATTTTTAATATTGAATAAGAGGCACCTATATCAGACAACATACGAATTTGAGCTGAGAAAACCATATGTTTATAAAGCTTGGAGTAACTTTAAAAAAAATAAATAAAAAAATAAAAACCTTATGATCACCATATGATGTTTTAAACTTCAACGATACTATCGAAATTTAACTTTTAAACAAACTAAAAAGTGCTAACAAAATGTTGGATAAAATAGGTCAGTTTCCATTTCCGCGAACTTTTCAATCCGAATCGTTTTGAATTTTGTATTCCTATTTTTGAAGGAAATAGAAATCGTTCTTTCTGATTAAAGATAAATGACTTCAGTTTCCCAAATGCAAAACTATTTAAACCGAATTTTCCATGAATATTCGGAGTTCAAAACAGCTAATAATTCCAAGTCCGAATGTTTTATTTATTTATGATTTCTTTTTCTAAGGCAACAAGGAATTCCTTAAATTTTATCGCTAGAATTGGTTTAGAATTAATTAAGTTATGTCACAATTTTCATTTAATTTTATTATTATTTTTGATTTTGATTGAACTTCGATTTACAGAAATTTAATAATTTAAATTTAAATTGAATTTTTTTTATTGTAATCAGAAATGGGAAAATGATGCCTGAGAGATTTCTTTAGTTTCAAATCACTTTATAGATTTTTCATTAATATTTCAAAACTTATTATCAAATTCATGCTAGTTCGATATTCTCTATTATCGCCAAACTACCGATACTATCGAAACTGCCAACGATTATCTTTGCGCTCTAATACAATACATATTGTACTTAAAAATAAACGTTGGTTTCAGTTCGTCGATTGCAAAAGAGCATTCAAGTTAAATGTTGACTCGATAAAACTTTCGGCTCGAAACTGCTGCTTTTAAAACAATGTTTTACATTGTTTCTGGTTGCAGTTGTGTTCCTGTCTTCTTCTTCATCTACTTCTGCTTCATTCTCTGCCACAACGACTGCCTTTTTGGTTGCTTTTTGCAAAGAAACTTTTTAATTGCAAAATGCCCATTTATGCTGCACAGACGCCTTCAGCCTACGCCGTTAACTGTAAGTTGTTGGCTCAAGGAGAAAGTTGCTTGTAATTTGGGCATAATTATGACACACAGGCACAGAACATCTGTCATGTCTGCCACATTGCCACGCCCCACCGTACGCCCTTTTTTTATATCATTTTATTCTTATGCAATTTACGATACCAAAAAAGTTTTCACTACATTTAAAACTTTAATTACTGGCAGACATTGGCTTCCAAAATGCCTTCTTCTACTTGCATTGTCAGCGAAAATAAAGAAAAAGTTTGTTTTTTGAGGAAGAAGAAGAAGAAGAAGTAGAAAGAACGAGTACAGTTACAACAATTGCAAATGGCGAAGCAGAGGAACGCCATTGATAAAATTGCATGCCATTTCCGGTCAGTAAACTTTCAATGTAAAAAGTTTGTGTTTGTATTTGGCGAATCAGATTTACAATTTGAGCCAAGTTATGCAAGAAGCAGGAGATGAACTTACATAAAGATAGGTAAGCTATATATATATAAATATATATATATAGGTACAGCTTTTATAAGTACTGGTTTTTAAGCCGTTTAAAACGAAACTTTGCCGTCATGCCAAGCGATGGGTATCGAAAATCAAATTGAAATTGTTGTTGTTAAGCTGCGTAGCTTTGCAAGTGCATGCAACTCGGAATAACTCAATTAGTGCGTCATTGTTGTACTAGTTTGTGGCTTTGTGGCATTGTTGCAACTTGCAATCGACTTAAAAGCGTATTTTTTACGCTGCTTTGCTCAGCGCTTAACATCCGAAAGCGAAACCATCGTGTGGAAAGTGAAATGCATGTCAGAATGTTGAGGCAACTACTACATACTTATATTTACCATATACAGACATACATACATACACGTGTAATTGGAGCAAGCTGAAAGTGAAAAGTCCCAATTGCCAAACACCCACCCACAGCTCACATGGGTTCTGCCTCCCAAACCCCCCTTTTTAGTCTATGTAAATTTGTTTAAGCTGTAAGCTTTGTACAACTGCTACCGCACGGCCGCACCCAGCTATGTTTTTGTTTTTTTTTTTTATATATATATATTCTTTTTAGCTAATGTGCCGTTAATTAGCGCGCCCAGCAGTTGGCTCTTGGCTAAAAAACTCCCAGCACTTAAAAAACTTGCCCACAACATGATGTGGCAATGGGAACCGTTTGTCAAACTGCCGCGTTCAAATGTCAAACGACTACGTTGAATATGGCAAAAGCGGAAAGACCAACGCGTTGCAAAGGACAACGAGGGGGTGGATTATATATGCGCTGTTTAATCATGCGATCGATATTGTTAACCGATTTGCAATAGCGATTTTAAAGAAAGTAAGTTACGTTTTGTATATTCTGTGCAGGACAGTAAACTGAGTCGATATGCAGTTAAACTTTTTTAACTCGCACTTAGTACGCACTCAGACGATGACATTTATCTCATGACGTTTTTTCGTTAAGTTCTCGCTTGTAGGAAGGAGGTGAAACTGATATGCAAGTCCAACAGCCCTTCTGCGGTTTTAAGCAGAAAGGATGTGAGGCTAATTGGCCTGTAAGACTTAGGCAGGTCAAGGGGACGGTTCCATTGCTTGGGAATAAAAACCACATTGACCTGCCTCTAGGGTACAGGAATTTAACCCCAAGTAAAACTCGCTCTAAGTAGGTCAATTGGAGAAATTGGGGCTTTTAAGGCAGAGAATGATTTAGAGGCCCACCTGACCTTGTCAGGATCAAAGATGACACCAAGACTATCACCACGTCTGGATGGTGGTATAGCATCCTCGACAACACTCAATTACAGAATCGGGAAAGTGCACCTGAAACAGTAGCTTAAGTGTCTCCTGTCGATCCTGTGTATAAGAACCATCTATTCTTTTGAGGAGACCCACTCCATTAGATGACCCTTTGGCCAATACCTTTTGCAATCTAGCTGCATCTGGAAGTGACTTCGCTCTTTCACAGTAGGTGCGCCCGGTATCGCGTTTGGAGCGTCTAATGCGTTTGTTATATTCGGTGATGATATTCTATATGCGTCCCACGCGTTTCTACTTGACTTATCCCGATTAAAGAGCCGTCGAACTTCACTTCTTTGACTATCCAAACACGCACTCCACCAGGGAACCTCACGTTTTACCTGAGTGTCACACTGTCATGATAGGAAGATAGAAGCACATCTTGAAGTTGCCTTGCCGCCATTTGTATCTCTCTAGTAAACTTGAAATCGACGGAGATCTGGTCAACTTTTGAAGCCACAAAGACTTTGAAAAAGTTCCAGGAGGAGTAGTAGGAGTCCGGGTATCTCCTGTTAACTCCCTGTCCCCATTAAAAGTAGGAAAAAGCGAGTTATAAAGTACTGCATATGTATGCAAGGAGGTATTTCCGACTATATAAAGCATATATATTCTTGATCAGCATCATCAGTCAATTCGATCTAGCCATGTCCGTCTGTTTGTCCGTCCCTCAGCCTGTATGAATACTGTGATCCCAGACATTATAAGAGCTAGAGACACCAAACTTGGCATGCAGGTTAATGTATACCATACGCAGATCAGATTTTTGGTACACATATATGTTTAATCAAGATTGATCAGTTGCGTAAATTTCGGATAAATATTGCTTTAATATGATGTATTTATGAATCGGAGGTGAGAAACACAAAAATATGTTGTTTTTTTTTTAAATATGATACTATTTCTGAAAAATGTTGGTAAATACACTGGAAACTGCATCAATTACTTAGCTATAAAACAAGTGCGGGAATGCCTGAGAAGAATCATCAAACTCGTATCCATCCAAGCGTGTCCGACGTTCCCTACACAGAAAAGCAAGATTTCAAAAAGAATGTGAAAGTGTTACTGGGCATTGCAGCGGATCACGGTTTTGGAATGTACTCGCATGTGTGTTCATACCATTAAAGCACTGTATCTATTAATTATTTGAAATGTACTCACTTAGCTAACATATAAATTTAATTTTTTTTTTGTAAATTTGGTACTGTTATTGCATAAGTTGAAAATGATTTCACAATCAAGCTTGAAACAAGTCACATTTGGCGGATTAAAAGCTAAATTGGCTACAATTGTCAATAATATTGGAACTTTACCTAAACTGAAATTGATTTCACAATCAAGCTTTAAAAAAGCCTGATTTGGCGAATAAAAATGCTTAAAACAAGCCAGATTTGGCGAATAAAAAAGCGAAATTGGCAACAATTGGCAATAATATTGGAACTTTATCTAAACTGAAATTGATTTCACAATCAAGCTTAACAAAAGCCAGATTTGGCAGATAAAAAGGCTAAATACGGCCACACTGATGCATGCTTGTTTTTATAACAGTACACAGAGCGCAATTTTGCGCCTCAGTGTGTGTGTGTGTGTGTTAATATTATTAATTTGAATAAATTTTGTATAAATTGTAAAGTTGTAAAAATATAAATTGTGCTTTTAAAATACTCATGCATTGAAATATGATCTACATTTGAACATTTACAGTTGCTGCAGCAGCTAGAAATGGTGAGCGAAACTCAAGAAACGAACAAGTTGTCTGGCTATGACTTCTATCAACGAGTGCTGGGTGCACCACGTTATGTGGTGGCACCCATGGTGGATCAAAGTGAATTGGCCTGGCGCATGCTCTGCCGTCGTTATGGCGCCCAGCTCTGCTTTTCTCCGATGTATCATGCGAATTTATTTGCCACGGATCTCAAGTATCGCAGGGATGCGCTGCAAACGTGCCCGGAGGACAGACCATTGATCATACAGTTTTGTGGCAATGATCCGCAACAGATATTGGAGGCAGCGCTGGCCGCACAGGATCATTGCGATGCGGTAGACATTAATCTGGGCTGTCCACAGGCCATTGCAAAGCGTGGTCATTATGGAGCCTTTCTGCAGGATGAGTGGGAGCTGCTGGCAAATATTGGTAAATATTAATATTAATTATATATATATGGTTTATTTATTGATAGTTATTTGTTTCTAGTTCGCACACTGCATGAAAAACTCTCTGTGCCAGTTACCTGCAAGATACGCCGCTTTGAGGATCGCGAGAAGACAATCAATTATGCTAAAATGCTAGAAGCTGCCGGCTGCCAGCTGCTCACCATGCACGGACGCACACGTGAGCAGAAGGGTCCACTAACTGGCATTGCCGATTGGAGTTACATTAAGGATGTGCGCCAGCATATCAAGATACCCATGTTTGCTAACGGTAATATATTGGGGCTGGAGGATGTGCATCGCTGCCTGGAGGCAACTGGTGTGGATGGTGTCATGACTGCCGAGGGTAATCTGCATAATCCGGCGATATTTCAAGGCATCGCGCCGCCTGTCTGGCAAATGGCCAAAGAATACTTAGATTTTGTTAAACTTTATCCTTGTCCCACCTCCTATATACGCGGCCATCTCTTCAAGCTGTTTCATCATGTGTAAGTATTATTTGATTTAAACAACGAATTATAAATTTAAATTACAAATATTTCGCATAAGCATTGAACGTTTTAAGTTTTCCAATTTAAAATCAATTTTAACATTCAATTCAAAAGTGGTCTAACATCTATTGACTGAATTGTGTTAATACGACCAAAAGTAATAAAAAGTTAGTAAGAATTTGTAGGTAACAAAATTTGGTATGGGCTTAAAAATATAAGTTATAAATACAAAAAATAAACGTAACAAGAATAAAACATGATCTTCGGCGTACAGAAATGTTTTTCATATAAAAGCATTATTTTAATCTGATTGCTTCTATGTCATATATAAGATATAGTCACCCGATTAAGATCAAACTTTGTCAATATGTGGCATATGATAATATTGAGTATTAGTGAGATTTGTTGAGCTATCTGATATAAACAAAAAAAAATTTCCGACAACTTATTTTTCAACTGATTGTGCCTATGGCAGCCATAAGATATAGTGGTCCGACTTTAATGAAATCTTGGCGACATGTATAAAACTTGCATTAACCTAATTAAAGTGAGTTTGATTAAGTTATTTTAAAAAACAGAAAAGGTTTTTCATAAATGTTTCCTATGGCACCTATATGATATAAAGGTCCAATTTTCTTTTAAATTTTGTAAATATATTTAGATAATGCTTGTTCGTATTGCAGCTATATGGTGTAATGATCCGATCTGGCCGATTCTAACAAATGTACTACTTGCACTTGTGCCAAGTTCCATCAAGATAGCTTTAAAATTGAGACTTTAGCTTGAATAGAAACAGACGAAAAGACATAAGACGGACAGCAAGACAGACGGACAGACAGACAGACAGACAGACCGAAGGACTTGAGTAGTTCGAGTCGGCTTTTGATGCTGATCAAGAATATATATACTGTATGGGTTCGGAAACATCAATATGTTACACATTTCTTGACAAAAATATAATACCCTCTCAAGGATATAAAAATAGCTATGCATTAGAAGACAAAGGAGCAGGAGTAAAGTAAGAATAGAACCAGCATTACCTAATAAGTGGCATAGGTTATTATAATTGTAAGTTAAAGTCCGAAAAGGGCTATGGATACCATGGTTAGTATTTCAGGATTGAAAAGAAAGAGAAAGAAAGTTTCTAGTAATGAAATATCACTCTTCCCGTTAACTAGTTTGTGTATGCATATTACACCAAGCATGGTTTAGAAAGAGAGGGAAGATTTTTTTTAGTAAAAAGCGACTATAAGGTTTTTTAGTTTAAACAACGGCGGGCATAGAGCAGAATTTATTTTATATAGATTATATTTTGTAATACCATATACAAGATGCTGATGCTGAGTTGAAAAGCGCGACTGAAAAAGTATTAACTTTCTATTTAATTTTGAAATGGGCTTTTATTGCAGCATGAACATAAGCCAAAACTCGGAGCTGCGGGAACAACTAGCGACAGCCAATCAGCTGGAACAATTCCACAGTATTGTGGACAAAGTGCAGACCAAATACGAGCCATATCATACGGGCGCCACAACTTATGAGTCGGAAGAGATGCTTCTTAATATCGGTGCAGGCGCTGCAGAAGAGGTTTGTAAATGTATATACTCTTCTTCGATTCCAAAACCTGCTAACTGAGAATATATATCTTTGTTCACCACCAGTTACCAAAGCTGCAGCCTTGGCTATGCCAGCCCTACATACGCGCCTCGCCAGAGTCCCACCGTCAGAAGATCGCTGAGAAGGAGCGTGAGGCAATCGATCCGAATCGCGCCAAGCGTCAGTACTTTGACAATGCGGGCAATGAAATTTCCCGTAAACGAATGAAGAAGCTACGCCGTCGACAGCGACGCCCCAGCAAAACGGAGGCACAAATTCAGCACCGTCGTGAGCGTCAGCTTGAATATTGTGAGCGATGTGCTAATCCGCTTGGCTCCAAGTGCGAATTTCGGCTGTGCCGCATCTGCTGTCGGGATAAATGTTATGCGGAGGATTGTGATTGTCCTGGACATGGCATACTTATCAAATCGCGACGTGCCAAGGCCAAGCAGTACGAACAGCATTCCAGGATGGAGAATAACAACGATGCCGCTGTTGTTCCTATTCCGACAGAAACTTTACAAACTGTCGAAATTGATACGCCAACATAAGTCTGGCAAAATAAAGTTCTTTTTGATATTGCATAATGGACCTTAGCGAATTTATACCTATTGTCTAATATAGGAAAGTTACCTTTATTGTTGTTCCTATACCTTCTTGGTGTACAAATAAAAAAACAAATGAATCGCTCATTTCAAAAACATGATTAGCACACTTTTTGAAATTTTACAGGAATCAATAAAAACAAACTGAACCATTGACTAGAAAACAAATTTTCATAAACTTTTTTGAGCTTTTAATATTGTTAAGACAAAAAAAAACAGCTAGAAACTTGAAAAACCTTTAACATTTATTATTAATTAAGAAAGAAAATAGCAATGATATTGATGTTGCTTAAACCTCATAAATCCACTACTATAAACAAATTTAATATAAAATAAAAAATATGTTGTTTGTCGATTGTAAATATAATTTCCTTTCCACCACCGGAAACAGCATTCTTAAATTTTTTCGCGTTTTTTCAGACGAAAACCAGAATTTTTGAATCGTTTTTGTTTTGGAGGCTTTTAAGTTCGTAATACCCAAAATCGTTTAATGCTTGCTCTTTATAACAGTGCGTGTCCATGTGAATGTCACTGTTAGCTTGCTGTTATCACTGAACAGATGCAGGCATGTAAATCAAAATATAAATTATAAATTCGATCGATGCATTAATATAAAATTAAATGGAGGACCTACAACGAACACCGACCAAATAAAGTACTGATGTAGGTCCAATTCATCGATGAGACATCTTTAATATTTTGAAAAACATTGGCTCTTTCGATGCTTCACGAACATAACAACATCGATACATCGTATAAAAAACATCGTGGATGTTCCATGCATCTCTTTTCTTACATCGCCAAGCATCTGCTTGGCAAATGCGTAAACAACAATATTTGATAAACAAAAGGTCAATATTATGGAATTAACGCATTAAAGGCGCTGCAATAAAACTTAATGTGAATCAGGTAAGTGCTAATGGTAAACTAAACACACATTTTTGTTAATTATGCTCATTCGCTCAATACGTAGGTCAAGCAACATTGAACGTGGCATTCAACTTCAAATAATGAAACATTAATAGACCCAAAATGGATGAGAACAAGAGTTTTAGATGCAGCGAGGGAGACTGTAGCAAGGCTTTCTGGTTTAAATCGGCCCTTAAGCGTCACGTCAAGAACTCGCACATGGCGCGCATTATCGATCCAAATGCACCTGTCATTACCTGGGGCTGCAGTGAATGCTCCAAGGTATTTTCCAAAGTTGAATCACTGCGTCGACATTATAGGTAACGAGAAAGAAAAGTTATCTTCGGCGTGCCGAATATGTATATATACTCTTGCAGAAAAGTTTTTATTATATAAAAACTTCATTTTCATCCGATTGGTCTAAAATATAATCCAGAGTGGGGTCGATCCGATCTAAACTAGTTTCAATTTAACTATGGAACCAGTTAAATTAATTTCCGTTTTTAGCTCAGCAATTTCAATTTTTCATTTTATTTGTTTAAAGGTAGATAAAACTAAAAAAAAAAAACTATTTGTTCTATTATCCGGAATGGAACCAAATGAACGATTAGTTAATTATAGGATCGATTAGTTCCCCTATCCAGTAAGGAACTAAAAGAAAGTTTAGTTTTTATATTGGGAAAGAAACCACTGAACAATATCAGCAAAAGGAACTAGATTGCCCAACTATTATATAGTCACCCGATTTTGATTAAATTTGGTCAACATGTGTCAACATAATAGCATTGATTTCCAGTCAGTTTGGTTTCAGTATTTCATACAATAACGAAATTTTTAACAGATTGTTTCTATAGCAGCTATAAAATAAAGACGTCAGATTTTAATCAAGATTGCTTAGAATGACAAGAACATACTTTAACATGAAATGGGTGAGTGTGGTAACATCCTTTTTCAACCGATTTTTCCTATGGCAGCTATAAGATATAGTCGTCGGACTTTGATGAAATTTTGTAAACATGGTGTTGATGACTCGACTGTTGGTGCTGATCTGGAATATATATGCTTAATGGGGCCGGAGACTGCTTCTTTAATGTAATACACATTTTATAATACCTTCTGCAAGGGTATTAAAACACAATAAGGCTGTCTCAATGAATTATATAAGTTAATTGATGAATTATGTTGTAGAACGACGCATGGCAATATATATGTATATCCTTGCACACACGAAGGCTGTGGTCAAATGTTTCAGCGCAAGGATAATCTTCGAAGGCATACTGCCTCGCACGGTGAGAATAAAAATAATTGCGAAACCTGTGGCAAGTCGTTCGCTAGAAAAGATGCTTTAACAAGGCATAAAAGGTGAGTTCAACTCATATATTCAGGCCCGTCGCCAGGGTGTGGGGAAGGGGTGTTTCGCCTGGGCCCGGACTTCTGGAAAGAAAAAAAATTATTTTTTTCAACCTAAAAATTGTTAAATTTGGACCCGTATTCCCCTTTCGACGGACCTGCATATATTTGATGTATATAATATCTAATATAATTTATATTTCATTCTCTACAGTATACATACGCGACAGGCCCGGACCACGGAATGCATGGAGCATAATTGTTCACCCAGTCAAGTCGACGAAAGTCCAAGCTCCGACTTGTCACAAAATAAGTGCTATACCATAAGTATGAGTAGTACAGCGACAATCTGAGAGCAATGACTGCCGATTTACCTGCCCCGCTCAAACGTTGGTTAACCAGAATAGAATTGGAAATAATTGTCAGAAATTTGATGGAAACAGGATTGTCAGTTGGTAACGTTTTCACGGAACGATTAAGCCTGTTCCGGCTACCACTTTCAGGTTCAGTGGAAGTGAATTGTCCTTATTTGAGTAGATTTACTTTACTTGCTAATCACGTAATGCAATATTTAGCCGAAAGTGGAAACTGGAACCGGTCTAAATAGCAAACGATACCTGTAATATTACAACCTAACGAACAGATAAGAGAGAAGGAGTTTATTATTAATTAAACAATGCCAATAATATTTTAATTTGACATAGTTTAAACAGTTTTACTAAATGATAAACACTTAAAATAGCATAAGCATCATTTAAACATATTTTGAGCATAAAGTATTTACTGTTGAGGTGGAACCGGGATAAATATTCGTTCCCAATTCCCGAAAAGATTTTTTCAGTCGAGATCCCGACCGGCCGGGAATTTAAAAAAAATATAGTCCGTTGTCCCGAATTTTTTTAATAGTTCCTATAATATGAGAAAGACTTAGGTTAATCAGAAAATACTTCGTCACAAAATTGTATATCAGATGTTTTGTGGCTTGAATGTGAATCGTCACATAGAGGTTTTTTATTTGATTTTAAATACGTTTACATACTACAATGCCAAAATACAAACTAAAGCTTCCATTCACATTGCAAAAATACTACTTACTTACTAATTAAGATCAAAAATGCATAAAGTTTTCCGGGACCAGCCAAATGTCTCAGGTCAGCCCGGCTTTTTGTAATTTGTCCCGATCCTTAAGTACGTTGGCAACCCACGGAACCATGCGGGATTGCCGTCCCGATTCCATCTCTAACAATTAACTTGCTATATTGTACTAAGATCACAAATTTGATTTAATTTTATGCAATTAAATACTCTGATTTACGTTCACAAGCTATATTATTTTAACAAATATCAAAAGTAAAGGTTTTTTGGCCGTTTGTGTCAAAAAAGTATGTCATATATTGCAGCAAAACAAAAAAATAAACCTTTTCTATTAAAATAGGAGGCTCAAAATTGATTTCTGACATTTGGTTTCTTGGGCAAAGTATCTTCGAATTAACCGTAGAATATTTTCCGCACCTACGATAGATTCTTCCATAACTTTGGTGTTATTTATCCGATCGTAATGAAATTTACGCAGCTGATCAACATTAATAAAACATATATGTGTATCAAAAATCAAAGCTATATCTTTAAATTGTGGCTGTGGGAGGTTTTTTTTCGATGTGCGGGGAGGTGTATCCGAAAATTGAAATAAACTTGATCTGCGTATGGTGTACAGGAATCTGCATGCCAAGTTTGGTGTCTCTAGCTCTTATAGTCTCCGAGATCTGTGTGTTCATACAGACGGACGGACGGACACGGCTAGATCGACTCGGCTGATGATGCAGATTAAGAATATATATAGTTTCTACATTGGGAAATGCCTCCTGCCTGTTACATACATTTGCAGTGTTTTATAGCTCCCTTTTTCGCATTTTTAATGGGAACAGGGAGTAAAAACTATTGACCCACTCTAATGGATGTATTACAGCCGGAGCTGTAAATGAGTGATTCGTTTTTGATTGAATCTGCGAATCATACAGGCATTGAATTACCAAAAATTTGAATTCATTCATTTTATGAAAATGTGATTTTGGCTAAAACATGATTTTATTCAAATTTAAAGAGTGATTTGAATTGAAGTTTGATTGAATTCCTACAGAATTATAGCCATGTGACTTAATTCATCTCCTTAAAAAAGAAGAATCGAATTCAAATTTTAACTTCATTATTTGACTTCAAAAATGAATTGTATTGAAATTTAATTTAAATCACAATTTTATAAGATACAATTTTGACATAATTCGTTTTACTTTAAAAATTGACAAATTAATTGAAATATGATTTCAATGCTGTAGTAGGAGTCAACTGTGACTAAAATAAAAACTACAGATTGACATAAATAAATTGAACTATGATTTCAGATCCAAAGAATGGTAAATGAGCGAATTGCAGAACTAAGTGCTTCCTGGAGAACTAAAAGAAATAGCACAACTCTTTTACAGCCCTGATTACGGGCAAGTAATTTTAACTTGTAGTTTGGCGGCAACTAAATTGTGCTTCTTCTTCAGCAATCGAATTTCGATAGTTATCGAAATCAGCTGTGGTTAAACACGCGTTCTGCGGCCGCTACTCAAAATAAAAATAACAAAAAAAAGATGGAGCAAACAAAACGATTTTACGATTTTTGCATACCATACAACAAGGACGACAAAATCCTGCGTGCCATATTGAAGGAACTGGTCGAGCTGGGCTATAAAACAATAGCAATTGATCAAAGTTTCGATCATAGCAAAAAGGAGGCGGGCAAACGTGGCTCCGAAATATTTCCAGAGCCGCATGCCATCGATCATTTGCGCAAGGAATTTGCGGATAAGCTAAGGATTTTGCAACGCATAACAATCTTATATGTGGATGTAAATGTGGCGCACGCAATGGTAAAATCCAACTTGCACAGTTTTCACAAATAATCGAGCCCAAAGCAAAAAATAACCTGAAATCAATCAATCTCTGACTTAGAGCGTTTCCTGCAATCTGCGCAAGTTTAATCTCATTGCTGGACAGCCCAAAACAGATACTGCATTAACGGTAAGCATTAATTGCGAGCTTAATAAAAATCTTTAAAGTAATTAAACATATTTCAATAAACTTCTCAGCACTGCTGCACCTCATTTAATGGTGATATCATCACATTTGATCCGTTGGCCGGCTCCCGTTTGCTTGTCAATCGTAAGGCCTATCAAATTGCGGTGCGTCGGGGTATTTTCTTTGAGATAAAGTACGCACCGGCCATAGCAGACTCGAACAATCGCAAGGATATGATCAAGATTGCACAAAACTACTGCACCAAAGGCAAATCAAGGAACATTATCTTTAGCAGCGGCGCCGCCCATGAATTTCAGCTGCGCGGACCATACGATGTGGCAAATCTGTAAGCAAAAATTGGACTGCCGATCAAATTATAATTAGTTATAAATCTTGTATCTCTTTGTAGTGCTTTTATATTTGGACTGTCCGAAGATCAAGGTAAAAATGCCATCGATCGATTCGGTCGGCAACTTTTTCTGCGTTCCGAATCCCGGCGACTGGGCAAAACCATAATGTTTGTTAAGGGCAAAGGACCGATTGTATTCTCGGATAGTTCAGATGATGATCAAAGTGATTTTGAGCATCAGGATAATGAAATGATTGCCTTGATTACACAAGCAGCAGACATTGAAGAGCAAGGGGAACACGAGCAGGCCAATAAGAGACTGAAATTGTCATAGTGTACGAAAATGACTTTATTTTTTTTTTATTAAATATATTAAAATTACAATTAAAACAGGTGTTATACTTTGCAAAGACAATTTTCATTTGAATTTTTGCTGCTGAATTTGGATGCGGTCACACTGTCGTGTAAAGAATATCTATCGATTGTAATTTATCGACAATAAAAAGTGATTTTAAACTTATTTAAAAATTCGATGTTTGTGTTTAAAGATGTTATGCAAAGAAATATATTTGAAATTGTAAACTTTAATCTTTTATATTTTCTTGCGCGCAGATTTATCTAAATGCTATCAAAACGTGTTGTATCGATATATTGCAAGGACAGTATCTACTGGTTAGCTTATGTCTAGTATTTTCGATGACATTATTATAATATTAACAGTGGTATTTATATTGTTTACTTAAGTATATTAGTATTTACACTATTTACCAAAGCAGTAAAATTTGCTTGTTTTTTTAAGTCTACAATTGTTCGCAATGCATACAAATAAAAGTAACTGGTACTTTCACATTTATGCATTATTTTAAAACAGAACTGTGACTCGTTACCTGGAGATAGTTGATGCCAAGTAACTGGCAAGTAGGTATCGGTCATCCCTAATCGCTGCTAAACAAAATGGAGGTCTTTGATGTGGTGCGTACATGTCTGACAAAGTGCTGCTAACAATTTTGCGTAAAACGGTAAAAATAACTAGATTAATTAATAAAAAGTCACAACAAAATGCAAATAAAGTTGCCGGCAACCGTTTGCGCTAAAAACCAAACGAAAATTGAGCGTATTTCAAATGTTATATGATTTTCCAAAAAAAAAAACGGCCAACGAAAAAAAACCAGACACTCGAAACGAAGAAAAAAAATGTGAAAGAAGTAGAGAGCGAGAGTAGAAGACGACAGCGACAACGACAACCAAACGACGAGAAAAACGGCAAAAGAAATATGTATTTCGCGAGACGACGACCGCAGCAGCAGCAGCCAATGTTCAATTGTTTCTTTTTTTTCCGAATTATTGCCAAGTGCATATATATATAATTATATATATATATATATATATATATATATATATATATATATATATATATATGTGTGTGTGTGTGTGTGTGTGTATATATGTGTTAATTAATTGACATATCTCGACAAAATTGTAAATCAATGTAAACTAAAGAATACATGTAATATATGCATAAATTAACGTGAATTAAATTAATGGCGCCTTTTACATTTTTTGTTACCTTTTGTATAATTAAAAATGGATCTCTCGATGCCTGTTTGTTTGTGTGTGCGATTTTTGTGCATTTGCTTGTCTCTATATATGTATGTATGTATGCATATGTGTATATGTGTGTGTGTGTGACGGCGATGCTCGATTTTCGCTTGATGATGATGTTTGATTATAATAATGATTATTGCCTCCCTGACTTTTTGTCTTTTTTTTTTTTTTTGTTTGTGTGCGTGTGTGTCTGTGTGTCGGCTACGTTTTCGTTTACTGCTTCGGCAGCTGAATAACTTGTGGGGGTGGCGGCAGCGGTGACGTTGAAGTTGAATTTTTTTTTATATATTTTTTTTTCTCTTCTGCGTTTGCATAAAAAATATGTGGAAAATTAGTTGCCCCCCATGCTCTCTATGCACACTTCGCTACTGCTGTTCCCTACACCCAAATAAAACCTAACACAAACGCACCTCTCTCTCTCATAACCCCCCGCCCCCAACCAACTCATTTTCGCCCATTTTCAGTTATTTGGGTGCTTTGAATGTGTGTGTGTGTGTGTGTGTGTGTGAGTGCAATAAAATGTCTTACATTTGCTTCTTTCTATACATATATATTGTAATTATTCGTTGAGGCGAGTTCGCCATTTATAATTTTCATTTCTTTGTGCCCGCTGCTTCTTCTTGCTACATTTTGTAGTGTTGTATTTTTTTTTTTGTTTTGTGAGTGGCGTGTGTCCCGCGTTGATTTTGCAATGCTCAAAAAAAAAAAAAGTTTTGCGCTGCCAGCATACAACACTTTGTGTATGTATTGGTTAGCGTTAGCGTCTCTCGCTGCAGTAGCAGCGGCGTTAGCAGCAGCAGCAGCGTTGCCACACTCGGCACATTCGCATGCAGATGCCAGATGCACACACCTGTGCAAAGTTCACCAAATGCGCTGTGTCGTTGTCGCATTTAGTTTCGACTCTTGCGCTGCCCCCGCTGTTCCCCCGCTGCTGCTTTTGCTCTTCTTCATTTTGCGCTCTATTCATATTTCATGCTTTGTGTAATGAGTAAGTGCGTTTGTGTGTGTTTGTGTGCATCTTTAGTGATTTACGCGCTTGCACAAAACACAGACAACAACTGCAATTGCAACGGTATCCATTTACCTCATATTTATGTGTGTGTGTGTGTGTGTGTGTATGTGTGTCTATTTCGACAATGACGGTGCACAAGGGCTAATGTTGTCGTTGTTGTTGTACCGGACCCTGGCAACATAGCGCATGCATTGTCTTTTGATTTGTCTCATCTCTGTCGCTGTCGCTGCCTGTCATCTGTCTACTCACACACACACAGCAGCAGCAGCCACACGTTTTTCTAGCCGGGTAACTCGCTGTTTGTTATTCGCGCTCTTCTTGCTCGTACTCTTCGCACTCGCACTACGCGCAATTGATGAGAGCGTAGCACATTTTATGCGCTCGTCGTTGCGCTGCCCGCTGCCTGCTGCTCTCGGCGCCATTCAACGACAGCAGCAGCAGCCGTCGCAGTCTCGTCGTCTACGGCGGCAGTAACATTTATTATATATTTCTACCTTTTTTATGACTTCTTTTTAGCTGTCTCATTCCAACACTTTTCCAATTACACACGAAACGTTTTCCACGTCTGCTTTGCACTTTTTGTTTGTCAGCAATATCTATCGATTTCTTTGTTTGGCTCTCAACACCGGTGACAGCTTCCCCCAAACCCCCCTTTGCTGCCACCAACACAACTGCGAGTGCTTCATGTATATCATGTTTAATTGTAATTAACGCGTGTGAGTGTATGCGCGTGTGTGTGTGTGTCTGTTGAAGATATTTGCTCAAGTCGCAGCAGCAGCAGAAAGAAGAAGCAGCCGCAGTCGTTGCGCTCTTGTTGTTGTTGTTATTGTTACTACTGCTGCCATTGCCGTTTTTCTGCTTCTTCTTCATCTGCGTTTCGCTGTTGTTGTTGGTGCAATTGTGCTACAATTATTATTTCGCATGTGTTGCTCTCTGTATCTACACTCGAATTAGCATTGTTGTTGTTCTTGTTGTCGTTGTCGTTCGCCATTTCGCATTCCCCGTCTGTCATTGTTCGTCATCATTCACATTTCAAAGTTGTCGCAAGTCGTTGTTGTAGTTGTAGTTGTCGCTAAACGCAAATGGCGCTGCATGCATAACTATCGATAGGTTTGTCAAACGAACCGAATCGTTTAACGAATGCATAATCACAAATCAAATGTATTTCAATGATAGTACCAAGCTAAATAAATAAAACACACCGGCAATAAACATGCTACACGTCGCAATGGATAAGCAACAACAACAGCAACAAAAACAACAAATACTAGAAGGTGAGTACAACAAATAATTATTATTATATTTTGTAAATACATTATAGATTTAATTAAGTTTTCGTCGAGTTCAAATCAAATGCTGCGCAAAGACGAAACGTGAAATTTCGAGAAATTTACAACAATGGCAAGGCAGAAAATGCTTTTTAGAAATAATTATGTATCTTTAACCAAAAGCAAGCAAAAGCAGATACACACACATATATAGAAACGCACACACACACACACACACACACACACACACACACACACACACACACACACACACACACATGCAGCAGTCAGTCAGTCACTCAGCCCAGCAAATAAAAAAAAATCAACGAGCACACACACACACTCATGAATTGAGCGAAAAACGAACACACACACACACACACACACACACATGCATACAAACAAACCCGAAATAATTTCAATCAACTCTTTGCTTAGGCAGCCGACACAAGTATGTATGTATGTATGCTACATACATATGTTATAAAACGGCAAAAAAAAAAAACGAAAAATAGAATGAAATAAAATAAACGTCACACGCGCCCCCAAACAACGTGTCTTAACCCCCCCCCACCCACCAGCAAGTACAACAACAACAATGTCTACAACTGAGATACACAGATAGAGAGAGCGCGAACAGACGGAGAGAGAAAGACACACAAAGAGAGAGAGAGAGCGAGCGGCCAAAGGCCGGCACTTTAGTGTTGTTTTTGTTTAGTGATGACACAATTAGCCGACAACATTTACAATAATCGCGTTTTTTAATTTTCTATAAATTTACAAATTATACCGATACTTAAAAACAAAAAACATTTAAACAAGCAAAGCTCAAAAAACTCGAACTTGATTTCATAATTCTTATTTTGAATTGAAATATTGGTTGAAGTGAAGACAAGTGTCTTCAAATTTGGAAACCATTCTACTAACGAAGTGGAAAACGCATTTGAAGTTTTGCATTTATTTTTAGAGACAACTGACAAACATTTTGTTTCCTTCAAAATAATGAAAACAAACAATACCTGATTCAAGTTTTTGAATTTTAAAAGCAGGGAACGTAACGGTTATGATTTTTTTTTAATAAATATCAAAAATATCAATTTTGTTATGATTTTTATTTTTCAAATCAAAAAAAAAAAAAAAATCAAATAACGGTTTTTGCTGTCACATGGATTCAAGAAAAAAAATAATATTATACACTAATTCGAAGTAAGCTTTAAGAATAATTTAAAAGTATCTGTTTAGTTTTTATTTTTTTACATTATCAGTTATGAATTTTCTTCAACTCGACGTTACTAGAATTTGGTTCGACTGTATTTCAAATAATTAAAAGGAACTAAGTTAAAGTATTAAATATTAACAACTTTAAAACACTTTTTCAACAGAAAAGGTTCGGTTCAATGAAGATATTTTTTTACAAACACTATTTGTTTGAAAGTTTTTTTTTTTTAATTTTAGAATACGCGTAAAAGAAAAGACGTAAGAAATCTTGTTTTAGCCATTTCTGAAACACAAGAACTTGCTTTTTCCACTGTCACATTTGTTCGTTCCGAATTTCGCACTAATTAGATTAAAATCTATTGGTGCAAAGTTTTCTCATTAAAAATACTAAGGTCAAACATTGTACTGAATACTGTGTACATTTCATTTGAGAAAATTTGGTTTTTCATATTTACGTAAAATATTAAAAATTATTCTAAAGTTATTTGTATAAAATTTTATTAATTGCTTTAAATTTCAATGAACCAAGGTTCGAACCAAAACCTCCCGTTCGGGGGCTCAGAACAACGGTTCACGAGCCGAACCTAAAGTTTTCCGTAAGGTTCGAACCCTCGAACCCTTTTCCAAAAATTTCGTGGTTTGCAGCCTTGACCAAAACTGTTGAACTTTTTTGACGTTGATACATTGGGACTCTTTTTTTTTTTATAAAAAAAGTCAACTTTCTTTAGTATTTGACGATTGTTGTAACCGTCCAATAAAACAGTGAAAGTATTTGGTGATTAACACTAAACTTAATTGAAACTAAAATATTAGTTGAGAATATGTAAGAAATTACTTCTACTCCAATGCAGGAATAAAGAGTTAGATAATGAAAACTTTCATTTAAAAGCTGTAAAGCAAGTTTTTTCACTGATTTTTATCTCGAATTTATGTCAGGTACCGTAACAGTAATGAATAAAGGTTGCGATTAACAGTTTAATTTTTATCTACAAATTTCACGATAATAGTTATTTTTGACTTTTATTATAACAATTATTTAGAAACAGTCATTTTTGATTATTATTTAAAAAGTTGAAAAATAACTGTTATTGAGTTTTTATTTTGGTTTAAATTTGGAGCGATAACTGTTATTTTTGGTCCCTGATTTATGTTAATTTTTCCATAAACGAATTTCTCTAAATCGAATTTTGTTCATTCCCCTTTTATTATTTTAATATTAGCAAGATAAACTTTATATCAAACTTGCTTTTTGATCGAAAATGGTAAATTTTTTTCTTAAAAACTATATTCTTTTAGTGGCAATCATATGATGCGATTAATAATACTTTATTGCCATCACCAGTTTTTGGTTTTCGACGCTGGGTTGTTGTTGGTGGAATTGTTGGAAACAAGAAAAAAGCAAAGAAACAAAATTAAAGTAATAAAACTACAACGCTTTACGTGCCGTGCAAATGAGAACATCGCTGTCGACGGCGACGGCTACAGCGACGGCGACGGCTACAGCGACGGCGGCGACAACAGCAAGCAAAACTGAAGCAAGCAATTCAGCGAAGCAAACGGCAAAAGAGCGCAGCGACACACACACACACACATACACATACAAAGACAGACAGACTCATGCATGACCGGTCGTCGTTCGCGAGAGCCACACGGCAAATGAAGAACGCGAGAATGGATGGATGAGGAGAAGAAGAAGAAGAAGCAGCCGTAGCAGCAGCAGCAGTCAACGGCTATCCAAAGCCAAAGCATATCATCCATCCAAAACCAAAACCGAATCAAAACCGACCAAACAACAAGCAAAAAACATATGAACGACGACGACCCCAACGCACCAATACACACATACACACACACAGCAGGCCATGCCCATGACAGAACACAGATACGAAACATACACTCACACATACATGCATACTTACATAAACGATATGCGAATGCGAATAAAATAGCAACAACAAGAGCAAACAACATACCACAGCGGCAATGGCAGCCGCCGCCGTCGCAGCGCAGCAACGGCCAACTATGCGGCGAATTTGCACGAATCATGCGAATCTCCAATATATATATATATATATATATATATATACATGCATACTTAATACGTGTTTTGTACTTGTCGCCGTCTTCGTCATCATCATCGTCGCTGGCCATTCTCGCCATCATGGCTGCCCTGCCTGCCTGCCTGCCTGCCTACAACAACAACACCAGCAACAACAACAACACAAGCTTTTGTTGTATCTACGCGACGCCGTTCGTTACATTTTCAACTCGAACAGTCGCAAGCACTTTCAGATTTCGCTTTTTTTTTACCATTGTCCACGCATATACGTACTTACTCTTTGCTACTCCCTTACCTAGCTCCCAACTCCCCTCCCCCCCCCCCCCAAACGCACACACACACCCAACTAATAAACCTAACAACATTTTTTTTTTATCCAACTCCTAAAGTAATCGTTCCGTCTATTTTACCTTGCTTTTCGCTTAGTTCATTCGCATTTTTTGTTTTGACTGCTCTTGTCAACTGGCCGTCTCTTTTCGCCGCTCTTTCTATACGAAAGCAAGCCGCCGCCGCTGCCACCGACGACAACGACGACGACGCCGACATCGCAGTCTGACGTTCAAGTCGCCTGCCGCCTCCAAAATTTGCCGGCCATCTGTCTAACATGACGCTGGCGCCTCTGTTGGCGTCCGCTGCGCTGCTTCGGCTCAGTCTCTGCCGCCAAAGGCCGGCAAGCGTTGTTGCTGCTGAGTTGCTCTCCAACCCACACTCCTCTCTCGCACTCCCCTCTCCGCTCACGACCTGCTATCGGCTGTGGCAGCACGTGATGTACTCGCCTTTGCTTTTGTAATTTCGCTTTTGCTTGGCTCTTTAGCGCACGCTACGCTTTTGTTCATCGTTTTTTGTTGTTTTTATATTTTTGTTGCTTCTTGTTTTTTGTTCACTTGTTGGGCTGTTTTTTCTTTTTCTTCTTTGTTGTCTTCTTTTTTACTCGCCACAGTGCTTTGCTCTCTGTTCTCTCAACCGGCGCTCAACTCTTATGCCTCTCGTTCGTGCGAGAGAGCAACTCGCGTTGTCGTCTCTCTTTTAAATTGTACTACTCTCTCTCTCTCTCTCAGCGGCTGTTTGCAAGTTTGTTTCACCTCTGATGTGTGTGTTTTTGTTGTTGTTGCTGTTGTTATTGCACACACAATGGCACTATCCGGTTTAAGTCCAGGTGCAAATTTTATACAACAGTTTAACTCGATAATCGGGTCAGGCTATGGCTATTTGTTCTACACGTTTATTTTTTTGTTCTTTATATATAAATATATATGTTTATATATATATATATATAGTATATATATCTATATATTTCGGTAATTCTAGCGGGAAACATGGCGTCAGTTTTTGTTATTGTCGTCACATGGTTTTCCTTTTCCTTGCTATGCCTTGGTAAGATTTGCAACGTCAGCAGTAGATGCCAGAGCTGTCACCCAATAATTTGTTGGGGACCTTGGCGGAGCTGCATTGATAAATCGTATTTAATGTACAAAATAATGCTTATTTTAGGTTAAGTTTGTAGGTGTTTTCAAGGCATGCGTAAATAGTTTTGATTATTCGAATGAAAAAAATCGTTTAATTAATGTTTTGTTTTTAACTACCATCTCAATTTTATTTATTTATTTATTTATTTAATTTAATTTAATGTCGACTAATAACAGTCGACACAGAAACAGTTTAAATTTACAAAAAGGAAATAAAATTATTATCAAAATTATTAAAATTTAAAAATTTAAAATTAAAAAAAGCATAAAATAAAAAAAAAATTATATATATATATAATATATTTAAGAAATCAAACTAAGAGTGAAAATTTAATGAAAATAAGGTTTATGCAAACATTTTTTTTAAATGTAGGTTTTATAGTTTAGAATTCATAGTCTATCAAATATATATATTCAAAGTATTTCAAATTTATCAATTACCGTTTGGATTAATTTCAGATAAGCTGCAAATTTTGTTAATTCAATTTACGCGTTTTCTTTCTCGACTATGTTGCTTAAGATATACAGTCGAACTTCGATGTAGCGGTTCTCAAGGGAACAACATACTAAAAATAATATTGCAGTGTTCTTGAAATTAATTCGCTGTAAACTTCTCTCTCCAAAAGTGCGACTGTATTTATGTGTTGATATTTTGTTGACAAAAGTTGAGGGCAATCGATAAATTCGTTTTTGTTGTTCGATCAAATCGATATTTTGTTGAAACGAGTTGATAAATATCGATGCTGATGAAGCAAGTTGAGGAAAAACATCGCTTCGATTTTGTTGATCGATTAAATCGATATTGTGTTGAAACAAATTGAGCAATATCGACCGATAAGTACTATGTTATATTGTATTCTGATTAGGTAAGATTTGCAACGTTGGCAGAGTGGATGTGGATTGTATTGTCTGTCAGTGTTGCCACCCCAACTTGGGGCCCAAGCCCAGGCACGTCATAAATGCACCGTTACACATTCAAAAGCTGCGACGTGTTGTAATTTATGTTTGTTGCTGTATTTTGCTGCTCTTTCGGCTTTTCCGAAAACTGTGTGTGGTTGCTGTGGTTGTTGTTGTTGCTGCTGTGGTTGTTGTTGCTGGGGCGCTGTTACTTTACCTATTTTATTACCATTTTTTATGTGTGTGCGCGCCGCGCAGCACCCATCATCATCATCTGGCTCTTTGCTTGCCTGGGTTGGTTGGTTGGCTGGCTGCCGTTGTTGTTGTTGTTGTTGCTGCTGCTGCTTTTCTTACAAAAACCAACTGTACTTTTTAGTTACTGTTAGTGCCCGGCGCACCCGGTACACGCCAAAAGCCACTTGACTACTTGACTTGATTGCCATTAGAGCGCAATATGTACATATGTATATACATACATACATGTATACATACATAAATATATATGTATGTATGTATATATAGATGTAACTCGCATTTCTTTCTATTCTTTTTGAGTGACACTACACACTTAACACATTCCATTTCATTCTCAACTCAACTCATCTCAGTCCATTCCATTCTATTCCACACCATTCCATTATTATTTATTATGGGTCAAATGTTGGTTACATTTCAAAACACGACGAATGCCACAAGCAAACGCAAAAGCAAAGCTCAAACTAAATATTGTTTTTTATTTTTGGAAAAGGTGAATGAACTTTTATTGCTCGCGCTCTCCTCTCAATGTTGTTGCTGTTGTTTGTTACTGCTATTGCAAATTGTTTAATCATAAGCTTCCAATTGCTTCGTAGTTGATGTTTTCTTCTTGTATTTGTTGCTTATGTGCTTCTTCTTATTTTTGTAATTACTTCGTTGGCTCCAAAACAAGGTGCCTTATTTATTCGTTTGTTCCTTCGAAAATGGTTCATTTCCTATTTTTGTTGCAATTACCACACAACGTGTTTATTGTTAAATAACAAAAACATATTTTCAACAATCTTTCGCTTAAAAAGAACTCATTTAAAACTGTCTCAGCTTAAAAAATCTCATTTAAAACTGTCTCCGCTTAAAAAGATTAACTTGCTTTAAGCTTTCTTCAAAAAACTTAATTTACACTAAAATACATCACTTTTAAGTGTTTAATATACTTGTAATATAATAAAATATTTTATATTGGTACTTTTAAAACGAGAATGATCAATTTTATTAACAAATTAAGGTACAGTTAGTGATGGCACGATTAATCGAACAATTAATTGTAATCGTTTATATTATTTTATTTAACGATTTCATTGTATCGTTAATACTCTTTCGGTTAATTAATTCATTAATTGAACAAAACGTACTTCAAAACTTCGTATTAAAAAAATAAATACAAATATGTTTTTGTCTACATAAAAAAAATAACAACATTAAATAATTATATTTGATCAAGTTTGCTCAGGAAAAAATATTTATTTATTTATGCTAATTTAACATTTTCGTTAATTGCCCGATTTGACATTTTTTATTTTAAATCAATTAAAATTAATTGCAAGAAATAATTGCTCGGTTCAATTAATCATACATGATTAAAAAATGTTGGTGTAAATAATCATAGAACAATCAATTTCTTCCATTATCGGTTTTGCAAAATTACAATCGATAGAGTTTCGATTAATCGATTTGTCGAAAACACGAGAAACTTTTTAATTTTTTTTTATTATTTTTATTTTAT
This sequence comes from Hirtodrosophila cameraria, assembly GCA_949708635.1. Classification (NCBI taxonomy): domain Eukaryota; kingdom Metazoa; phylum Arthropoda; class Insecta; order Diptera; family Drosophilidae; genus Hirtodrosophila; species Hirtodrosophila cameraria. The sequence goes on from OX453090.1 coordinate 50,362,100, forward strand.
ACAAATATTTTCAGTAAGAATGAAAATGAAAAAATATCGATGAACGATAATCGCAGCAGCCCTAAAATTCACTTCGAGTACTCATTTCGTTCTATCGGTTAATCGACTTGTTGTCGTACAACCTTAAATACGATCACTGAACCATTGTTGTTATCGATAACATTTGACAATCGATGCTTAAGGCGGACACCTTTTGAAGCACTTGTTGTTGTTGTTGTTGGGCAGCACTCGAAGCGACTCGACGTGACGCGACGCAGCTCGAAACTGTTTGTTTTCATGGCCCATAAAATTGTTGTCGCACAATAAAAAATAATATCAAGAGAGACAGAGAGGTAGAGAGGGAGAGAGCGAGACAAAAAGCAAAGCTAATGTTGTCTGCCAGCCTCTGCACGCCTCTGCCCTTCTGTCTCTGCCTGCCTGTTTCGCCTGAAAAGCGTCGCGACGTCGGCATCAGCGTCGTCGTCGTCGGGTCACAGCGGTAATAGCGACGTTGTCGTCACAAAAGTTGGACACACAGAAATTTGCTTGTCTATTATCACCTTTAATCGATTTTTTTTTTTCGCTTATTTAAAACAAAAGTACAGTTGCGCGCATAGCCTGTACAAAAACACATGCATATTTGAGATTGTTGTTGCTGTTGTTGTTGTTGTTGCTTTACATATTACTATTACTATTGCTTGTAGTTTATTGTTTTTGCAATTACTTTGACTGCGACGCGTTGGCGACGCCAAAAACGAAGCTAAAGAAGAAAAATATAAACTCATACTGACATGTTCAATGTATGTACATATATATATGTATGTATGTACTTAGATACAATAGCTATCTGCTAGATACAAGCTTTGCGCACATAAAGACACACACACACACACATCCAAACACACACACACATACAATTATAGCGCAAATACCTCGACTAATAATAATGAGAGAGAAAAAAAAGCTAAAACTAAATAAATAAATAGCTGAAATTGCAAAAGCAAAATGTAATTGATTACAGCCAACAACAAGAACAACAATAATAATAACAACAACAACAACAACAACTGACTAAATGATTGCCCAATGAGCGCGAACGCGAACAACTCATAGTGGAGAAGAAGCAGAAGCCAGTGGCGGATTGTAAAGTGGTGCAGGGGGGGAGGGGGGGTTAAAAGAGATAGGTGGGAGAAGGAAGGTAGAGGTACAGAGGGAGGCCTAAGCTCGCTTAGCGCTCATGTCATGCACTCCACATAAGTTGCTAATATGTATGTGTGTGTGTGTGAGCTGGTGTGTGTGTGTGTGTGTGTGAGCTAGTCTGTGTGTGGCTCTGGTTGGCTGACTGCCTGTCTGGCAAACAAAATATGTGCGCACGTATATTTATAACAAACAGTGCTGCCAAACCTTTTGAGCAGTGCCAAAATGCAGGATTGTAAAAGCCACATTACATCTGAAATTTGAATCTTTCAGAAATTGAGAAACTTAGAAATATTATACTGACCGACAAAATGATCATTAATGTTTGGTGCCCGAGGTTTGATAGTAAATTTCGGTAGACGGTATACCCACAAGTATAACACCATTTACCGTTTTCGAAAACTACGTACAGTTCTGGAAATTGCTGCTTTTGTTTTTCTTTTTGCGATGTAGTTCATAAAATAAATCAAGAATTTAATTTTTATTTGTTTAAATATATTTTATTGATTAATACATTTGTATATAGTGAATGGTGGTCATTGTCTACTGGACAATATAAATTCTGGACAATTTAAATTCTGGACAATTTAAATGAAAAAGGATTTTCTAGACTGGGTATAGAAACCGAAGTTTTGTGTGTCAAAACAGAATGCCTTCTACAGTCGTAGTCCACAAGAATTTCATAAATAGAAAATTCAACATCCTTAATATTCATGATAGACTAATGTTAACTAAAAATTATAAAATTAAAATTTTTTTAAATTAAAAAAAATATAAAATTTAAGACTACAAATTTAAATTAAAGTTAAAGTTTTAGTATGCAATTTTCTTAGTTAAAGAAATATCTTTCTATCGGTATATAGCTCGATCTGATCGGACACTCATAAACCTTTCACTTTTCGTGTTGTTTCGTCACTAGCGTGGGCTGTCTAGTCGGGCGAGACGGGATGACTAGAGCACTAGTTTCAACTCCAACAGAAAGAAGTTTATGCAAAGAAAGAATCTCACGGTAAATTCTACGGCTATTAAGGGAAGGAAGGTTAAATAAGAGATAGGGAACGGGAAGAGAATGCCGCGAGTCCCTCAAAAAATTGCGAAATAGGAATAGATTTTAAAAAATTGCAGGCGAGATTTTTGGATGATGCAGAAATTTACGCTGATTCCAAAAATGCGGTTGCCAAATTTGTGTTTAATAACGCATTTAACTTTTGATAGTGTATTTATTTACATGGTAAAGTAAAGAGTCACTTTAATATGATGTATTTATGCATCGGAGGTGAAAAACACAAAAATATGTATTTTTTTTTTAAATGCTTTTGGAATGTAACAACCACTACTACACACCAGCCAGGTTATCCATATATAATACCTCTATGGCACAATGATTCGGACAGTGATTGTGATGGTTCTTCTTCCCGCAGGAACAGGCAGCTCATTACTTCCAGGACTTCATTACAGCGTATGATTTCGTTAACTGGCAATTTGAAGAGACCTGAAAGCTCGGAAACTCTTAAAACCTCGAGAACTGAAAACGGCAGTTTAACGGATTACAGAAAACAGGCGGTGTCTTTTTGTTAGGATATTGTAAACTTGGTACTGCCTTATGTGAAAAGTCGGAATGAATGTGTTCATACGTATATTAGTTTTGTTACTGACGATAATTCCATGATAGAGTTGCCAACGTTACGAAAATGTCAATAATATTTGAATTTTGCGTAAACTGAAATTGATTTCACAACTAAGCTTAAAGAAATCCTGATTTGGCGGATAAAAAGCTTAAAACATGTCAGATTTGGCGGATAAAAAGCTAAATTTACTACAATAATATTGGAACTTTACCTAAACTGAAATGGATTTCACACCAAGCTTAAAACAAACCTAATTGGCTACAATTGTCAATAATTGAACTGAAATTGATTTCACAATCAAGCTTAAAACTAGCCAGATTTGGCGAATAAAAAATCTTAAAACAAGCCAGATTTGGCGAATAAAAAAGCTTAAAACAAGACAGATTTGGCGAATAGAAAAGCTAAATTGATCACACTGACGCGTGCTCGTATTTATAACAGTACACAGAGCGCAATTTTGTGCCGCAGTGTGTGTGTGTGTGTGTATGTAAGTGTTAGTGTGTGACTTACTAACTGTAGTTTGTATCTGTATCTCTACTTGGCGTACACTTTCCATTTACAAACACACACACATACAAACATACACACACATAAACACACACACACACATTTGGACAGATGTCCCGCACCTTTGCCTGGCTGCTGCTGTTTGCAGCATTTGCATATCTTTGGGTATTGCTGCTGTTGCTGTTTACCCGCCCCAATTCCCCTCTCACTGCAAATCTGCCCAACTGGAACCACCCGCATCAGTTTACATTTACTTTTTGTTGTTGCTGTTTTTTATTATTTTTGTATTTTGTCAGTTGCTTTTGTGGCACTTTAGATTTTGGGCTAACGCGCAGACAATGCGAAAAATCGATAGAGTTGCCCATTGTTTTTTCACACTGCAAAGATGTCGCCACCACCAGCACCACCACCACTAACACTAACACCAAGACCAACACCAGCAAAGAAGAGGAAGAAAAGCTATCAACATCAGCATAAGAAATCCCTGACAGACTCTCTAAAAAAGGGTTAAACCATCATGCCCAAAAACAAGCAGTCTCTTCTTAATCCACGCCTCATTAATTGGTTACACTTTCCTTTTTCGCCTTTTTCCTATACTTTTCCGGCTCATTTTCAAGCATCTTTTGTTATTTTGGGGGATGGTATTTCTTTCGCTTAGGTACAGCCAAGTTGAAAAGCTTTTCTTACTTCTTTTCACAGATTTATTTGAGATTTTCTGATTTATTTAAAAGTCAACTATTTTTCAATTTCCAAAGCGTTTTCCATGTTTTCCGTGTTTTGTTTGAATAGTTTTCCCAATCACATTTCTAGCTGAATTTCGAGTTCGAGTGTTTTCAGCGGAAATACGCCTGACTATTTGTGTATAAATATTGAAATATCTCCAAATTTGAGATAATAAAAGCAAAAAAAAGATATTCTTTTTTTTTTTTATAAATTTTAACACTTAATAATTGCATCCAAAGACATCTGTGACATATGTGTTGTTAGGCTAAAAGGATAAACACTCAAATGTTTAGGGGGTCAAACTGTACGTTATATGTGTAAATGATGAAATTCATAAGCGTATAGCTTTTCCCCTTAAAAGTTGAAGTGAACGCAACTTTGAAATTTGTGAGAAATGTATCATTTTGTAGTTATATTTGTTTCTATATTATAATATAGTTATTTTGATAATTAAATTGTCAACTAATTTTGTATACAATTTCTTGTCTTTGCAGATGCTTCATAAACATCAAAATACGCTCAATATTTCAATAATATAATTTATCGTTTTACGCAAAGTTAAAAAAAAAAGAAGACATTTTCATCAACGTAAACAAATATTTAATGAAAAATTATTATAATTACAGCTGTGAGCAAAGGTTTCACTGCGAATATGTCAAAGGTCGGCCATGAAGTGTGCGAAACAACAGACACATATACAAATACAAACACAAACACAAACACAAATGCAAATACAAATACAACAAAAAGGACAAAAACAAATGTGTATACACAATAATAAGAATATATAACGGAAGACGTTCCAATTTTTGCACACAAGTTGTAATTAAGTTTAGTAGTTAGAATCAAAGCTAAAAAAAAAAAAAAAAAAAAAAACAAAATACAAAAAAAAAAAAAACCAAACAATACGCCAACAAATCGCGTTGATTTCGAAAAGGAAAACAAATTTCAAAAACAGAGGCGCGCATCATTCCAGCAAATGTGGCGAGTCTGATATCCAAAACCTTAAACCCAAAACCGAAACCTGCAACGTGTGGTAAGCCACCAAGAAGAACCATACCGCACCAACGATTCAACCCCCAACTTCATTGCTGACGGGGGCAACATTTGTGGGCGGCTGTGGCGCAGCAGAAGACGACAATTTTGATTTTGATTTTGACTTCGACTTTGACAACGGCCACGCGCAGAGCGCAGAGAGCAGCATCAAAATTAAGCCAATCGACGACCAAACCTAAAACGCAGCGTCGTCGTCCATCGACGCGGAACGGACATTTCTGTGTGCGCTGCGTTCCAAAAATCTGATGGATGGAAATGCACAAAATATGTTTCACGGCAATCATCAAGGGTGAGTTTTTTTTTTTTTGTAATAGCTGACGGATTAGCATATGGTCTAGGACACCCTTCAACTGAGCTAATATTTTCAAATTTAAAGCGGAACTTGCAACAAAATTTGCATTTAAATGGATTCGTCCTGGCAAGCAAATAGTATTATAAATTGTTTTTCCTGCAGTGCTTAATACTAAAAATTCAACAATTTCTGAAAATTGCAATTAGTTAAATTGGTGATTATAAATTAAGACACATTTAAGCAGACCTGTGTCAGTTTTCACCTTCTCTTTGTGAATTGAATGCTGTTTTCTCAATTGAAAGTATTTTCAATGCTTGATTTCAACTCTTGAATAAATGCAAAGTGAGTTGAATTCGTAGAATCGTCTCAAAAATATCAAAATGTAACAATTTCAAGGGAAACTCACTTTCTAAATAACTTAGCAAAAGTGGAAACCAGAACAAGCAGCATATTTTCAATCAATTTGCTTATCATGTCAACTTTGAGTATAACTATGGGGCTTATAAAAATCAACGCAAATTAATTATCCTGAATGAATGAAAAAAATTCGAATGTCTTACTTTTGAGCGCGCTATCCAAAAAAAGAATACATTTTTATACGCTGTTTTCCAAAATGGAGAAAAAGAGTATATTAAGTTTGTGAAATGTTCGTGCGTCCGTCCGTCTGTATGAGCGCAGGTTTTTTTTTCACAGTTTTAAAGATAGAGCAACCAAATTTGGGATACATGTTAGTATAAACCATAGGCAGACAAAGTGTAAAGATCGGACCACTATAACATATAGCTGCCATAGGAACGATCGGTGGAAAAATAAGTTTTTGTTTGAAAAACTTTTTTGTTTTACTGGAGAACCGGACTGCAACGTCCTTTCTTGTTATTTGTTATTTTTTGAAATAAACCAAATTTTAACTCTATTTTTATACTCTGTTTTCCAAAATGGAAAAAAAGAGTATATTGGGTTTGTGAAATGTCCGTCTGTCCGTCCGTCTGTCCGTCCGTCTGTCCGTATGAACGCAGTTTTTTTCCACAGTTTTGAAGCTAGAGCAACCAAACTTGGTATACATGTTGGTATATACCATAGGCAGACAAAGTGTCAAGATTTCCCCCCCACCCCCACCCCTTCCCCCACAAACCGCAAAAACCTATATCTTCTGCAGTTTTGCAGCTAGAGTCACCAAATTTGGCATGAAGACTACTGATGACATCCTCGACCGATCTGTAAAAAAAAAAATGCCACGCCCACTACCGCCCCTGCAAATGAGCAAAATCTGTATCTCCTACACCCTTATAGCTAGAAACCCCAAAATTTTGCAGTATGAATACTTTTGATCTCATCGATAGTTTGGAGAAACTAGTAACCAGTAAACAGAAAACAGAGTATATCGCAGTCAGGTGAGCCTGACTGCAACGTTCTTACTTGTTTTAAATAAAAAAAATGAATTACGAAATAATAATTAAATTTCAATTTATACATAAAAGTTGTGAAATAACTTATTTTGAAATGTTTAGTACAAAAACTGGCTTAAATGGAAATCATTTGAGATATCCTTTATATTGATCCGCTAAGGACAGGTTCTATATGAATGAAAAGCTATTGAAATGTATATCATATATACATTTTAATTATATACATGCATCGTTCAAAAGATATTGAAAATACATTTTTAGGTTTTAAAAATTTGAAAAATACAAAAAGTTTTATTTTATATATAAATGGAATATGAAAATGAAAAAAAAAAAAAACCAAAAATAATTTTTAATTTGGTAAATTTTATATAAAAAAAAAATGATAATCGTTACGATCCCTGTTATAATTTCTTGCTTACAGAGATCCCTATTACCGTTATGATGCGGCTGCAGCAGCAGCAGCCGCCGCGGCGGCAAATCCCCGTGCGATGGGCCCACCCGGCGGCTACCCGCCGCGTCATCGGGCGCCACATCCGTTACAGCAACAGCCACAATATCCATCGTACCAGCCAACGGCGGAGAATCTGTACGGGCTGGGGGCCACCGATCAGCATGCGGCCATGGGCGTTGGCGTCGGCATGGGTGATTTGAGCGGGTGGGGTGCGGCGCCATCAGTTGCGGGCCAGGCCGCCGCGTATCCGGGTGCCGGTCTAAGCGCTTATGGACATCCGCAGGCAGCGCCACCGACGCAGCAGCAGCGTCAGAGCAATGCCAGCGCATATCGCCAGCATATGCCCGCCTATGGACAGCAGGACCAACAGAAATTGGCGGCCTATGGCGCACAGCAGAGCATGATGGGCAGTTTGGGCGCCAGCGGCTACGGCAGTTTGGCGCCCCAGCAGCAGCAACAACAGCCGCCCACTCCCCAACAACAACAACAACAGCAGCAGCAGCAGAGCCAGCAGCAGGCTCGACTGCCGCAGCATTATCCACAAGCGCCTGGGCAGCATCCGCTGTATCCAGGTGCACCGGCGCAGGCGGGCCAGCCGGCAGCGCCGCAAGCGTACGCGCACAGTCCCTATGGGAGTCCCATGCAGCATCAGCCAGGTCGTGGGGCGCCTCAACATGTGGGCTATGGTCATGCGGCATTGGATCAGGCCAGTGCCTATGGTCAGCATGTGGCAAGTGCAGCGCCACCGACGCATCATTTAACCGCGCAGCAGCAGCAGGCTGCGCAGTTGGTGGCGCATCCAAGCGCGCATATTGGCGCTGCACAGCAGCAACAGCAGTTGCAGTCACAGCAGCAGCAGCAGGCACAGCAACAGGCACAGCAGCAGCAACAGCAACCCAATCATGTAAGCCTTATGCAACAGCAGCTGCCGGGCGCTGTATTGCCGCCGCCGCATATGGGCATGCCGCCCAGCTATGGAAGTCATCACCAGCAGCAGCAGCAGGCACAACAGCAACAGCAGCAAGTCCAGCAGCAACAGCAGCAAGTGCAGCAGCAACAACAGCAAAGCGCGCCGCCTTACATGTCCAGCAGCAAACATCAGGCGGCCGCTCAGCTCAACTCCTCGCCACAGTATCGTGCACCTTTCCCACAGCTCTCACCGCAGATGTCGCCACGGCCACCGACAATGTCGCCGCATCCACAAATGTCGCCACGTCCGGTGGGCGTGTCGCCTGCAAAGCCGCCACAAGCGGCACAACAACAACAGCAAGTGCAGCAGCAGCAGCAACAGGTACAACAACAACAGGTACAGGTACAACAACAACAGGTCAACTCACCCAGCCAGCACAGCATACAGGGCATGGTCGGTCTACCCTCACCGCGTCCACCGACTGCCGCTGCTGTTGGCCCCAAGGTGCCCGTCAGCAGCGTGGCCGCTGTCGGCGTGCCGCCTGTGGTGAATACGCTACAAGCACTCGAACAAATGGTTATGCCAACGCAGGCGCACGGTTTGCCGCCCATGGATTATCCGACGGCATATCGCAGTGCCGCAGTTATGGGACCGCGCATGCCTGCCTCCCCCTCGCCGCAGCATCATCAGCAATGGGGTGCACCGCATATGGCTGCTATGCAGCAGCAGCAGCAAGCGGCACAGCAACCACCACAGCAGCAGCAACAACAGCAACAGCAGCAGCAGCAACAACAGCAGCAACAACAACAGCAGCAACAACAACAGCAGCAACAGCAGGTAAGCATTGTCATACCAGATCATCTTCAACAACCATAGGTGTAGAGAATGATTCTGCGAATCAATCTTTTACAACAACAACAAATCTTGTGATAATCATTTAATCAATACTTTTTATTTTGTTCAAGCAGGCTCAGGCCAATGCTTTATTGCAGCAGCAGCAGGCGGCACAGCAACATCAGCAGCATCAGCTAAGCATGTACGGACAGAGCATGGGACAACAGGTGCCCGTTCCGGTTGCGGTGCCCGTGCCTGTCCCCGTGCCCGTCTCTGTGCCCACACAGCAGCCGCAGGCAGCGTCTGTGGTGCAGGCTGCGCAGCCGCCGGCGCCAGTTGCAGTGCCAGTGCAACAACAACAACAACACCAGCAACAACAGCAGCAGCAACAACAACAACAGCAGCAACAACAACAGCTGAATGAGCAACTGCAGCATTCCATCAATGATATTGTAGGAGCTGGCAATCAGCAGCAGCAATTGAGCGCACAAATGTCTGCATCGCCGCTGCATCAACAAAGTTTGCCCAGCATGCATCATTTAAGCGCCACAGCGCATCTGCAACAACAACAACAACAGCCGCAGCAGCAGCAGCAGCCAACGTTGGAGGTAGCTGCTGCCGTGCAGGCGCCAGTCGCAGTGTCACAGCAGCAGCAGCAGCCTACGCTACAGCAGCTTCAACATCATACATCGCCCATACATCAGCAACAGTCGCCGCATCAGCAACAACAGCAACAGCAGCAGCAGTCATTGTTGCCCAACTATGCACAGAGCAGCAATCAACAGCAGCAGCATCAGCAATTTGATGCGTTTGCCAATATTTTAGCAGATGCACAGCAGCAACCAACGCCGGCAGCAGCACCACAGCAAATAATGTCGCCAGCGCATGTGAGTTCGCCCATACCACAAATGCAGCAACAACAACAACAGCAGCAGCAACATCAGCAACAAGCCAGTGCACAACAGCAGCAGCAACAGCAGGTGCAACAGCAGGCAACTACACCAACAGCAACAACACCCTCGCTTCATCTGAGCAGCATACTCAATGAGACGGCCAATTCAAATGATTCATCAACGCTGGCGGTGGCCGCCAATGATAGCAACAACAGCAGCAGCAATAGCAGCACCAACAGCATTGTCAACAATCAACCCACCTCAGTGCACGACAGCAACTCGCAGAGCAGCATCAATAGCAACAATCAGCAAACATTGCTATCGGGCATGGATGCTGTTGCCAACAACATGCTCAGCAGCAACTCGGATAACTCGGCACACACACACACCAGCACACATGTAAGCAACGTGGATGTTAATCTCTTTGATAACAATTCGATGAGCTCAACCAGCGCTGCAGCGGTGCAGGCTGCCTCTAATGCCGCCTCAGCGGCCGCAGCACTACTCGACAGCAATTCGCAATCTTCGAATGTGGACTTTGACAAGAGCGACTCGGATCCGGCAACAGTTGCCGGAGATCTATGCGCAGAGTTAGCGCACGATGACAACAGCAGTGTATCCAAGACACAGGTTGAAACGTTAAGCGAGACGACGACCACGGTGCAGGAGGAGAGCGAGCAAACAGGTCAGAAGCCACACATGAACACCGATGAGCTGTTGGAGCAAACACAGCAGACGCTTAGCGAGTTGTCCGCGGTGGGTGGTGAGGAGACCAGTTCGGCTGAAGAAAAGACCGAGGATAAAACTCAATCACAACTTGATTCATCAATGACTCAACTTGGACTTGGGCAGGGACAGCAGACGGCATTGAGCTTGGGACTGCCGCCCATAACGCCGCACACATTGCCAGGCTATGAGACGCAGCAGCAGGTGGTGCCGCAGGCAGCGGGTGCAACAGCAGCACAGGTGCCTGCCCCACATATGCCGCCCATGTTGCCGCCATATCCAGGCGCTGCCGGCGGCATGTACCCACCGTATCCCATGCTGCATCAGCAGGAAATTGCCGCATTGCAACAGCAAATACAAGAACTCTATTGCATGCCACCAGGCCATGAGTTGCAGCATCAGGAGAAGCTAATGCGCATGCAGGAGCGTCTCAATCTGCTGCAGCAACATGAACTCGCCGAAGGCTGTGCCGGCGGACCGCAGTGTCTGCTCTATCAGACCATGCCACCGATGTATGGCAACAGTGCGTTGTTGCACAATCAGATGGTCGAGAGTCCGCAGGTGTCCAGCACCACGGGACGCGGACGTGGCAAGGGCGCCAATAAACCGCGCAAGCCGCGTGCCAAAAAGGGGGAAAAGGCGGCCGCTGCACTGCAGCAGCAACAGCAGCAGGAACTGATGGACATCAGTGGCAATGTTGTGGTTGCCTCGGCTACTGCCAGCTGCAGCAGCAGCAGCGGCATTGGCATTGGCATACCCACCACACAGCTGCCCGTATCGGAGGATTGTGTGACGCAGGGCGCTGGCGATACCAGCGTTGTGGGTCTGCTCGAGTATAGCGAGGGCATGGGCGACTTGTCGCAGGATGTCCACTCGGCCAATGAGCTGGACACGTCTACCGATGGCAGTGGCAAAAAGAAGAAACCCCGCAAGCCGCGCACACCCAAAGACCCCAATAAGCCGCCACGTGATCGCACGCCCAAAGTGAAAAAGGCGCGGGATCCCAATGATCCCAACTCGACTGAATCACCTGTGGCAGGACCTGGTCGCAAGCGTGGCACCGTGGGCAAGCGGCGCAAACCGTTTGGTGATGAGGCAGCCGAACAAACTGGCGAAGGCAGCGAACAGGAGGATAATAAGCCGCTCGTGCCCAAATCCGGTGAGGATGGGGCTGATGCGGCCGTTGGTGTCGATGGTGAATCGCCCGATTATGATGACATACCTGTCTCGAAGATACCACGCGGCGCCAATGACGATGACAAAGATGCCGAAGCCGGCGATGAAACGGTCGACTCTGTGCCCGACTCGGCCGGCGATGCGGCCAGCACGCCCAGCAGTCGACGGGATCGCAAGCGGTCCACGGCACGCAGTCGTCGCAATGCCAATTCAGATGATGGCGGCAGTGCGCGTCGGAATCGTGGTTCGCTCAGCGCCAAGGCGCTCAAAAAGCGACGCAATCGTGGACGCATTGTGCCCGAATCCGATGGCGAGGACGATACAATGGATCGGACGCCGCCGCCATCACCGCCACCCGACTCCGAACTAGATTCAAATAAGCGACGCTCTTCACGCAATACACAACGCAAGAAATACATTGACGATGTGATGCTACGCTTCTCCGATGATGACAACTCCCTGCTAGTCGCTTCGCCCGTCAAAAAGGAGAAGAAATCATCGACGGCTAATGCGGCCAACTCGAATGCGGGCAGTGATGTGGAGAAGACGGAACCACAATCGGGCGCCGAGGGTGAAGCCGGCAGCTCGGCGGGTGAAGAGAAGCCCGCAGTAGCCACAGACGACACAAGCAGCCAAATTGATACCAGTTCTAGCACAGCGGCAGCAGCAGCAGCAGCAGCGGTTGCTGCAGCTGCCGAGAAGGCGGAAAGGCAAAGCGCGAGCGATGCTGCTGTTGCCTCAGCCATGTCCTCCTCGAAGCCAAACTATGTGTACATCAACACTGGCGACGAGGATAGCATGGTGGTGCAACTAGTGCTGACCATGCGCATGGGCAAGCGTGAACTGATACCCGAACAGCCTAAGGTGAAGACACCAGTAGATGCAAAGCCCGTGTCGAAAAGTGAAGAAACAGAAAAAGTGGAGACGGACACCGATGAGGCAAAGAAAATGGAAGAGGAGAAGTCGGACGAGAAGTCTCTTGAGAAAACGGATAAGGCAACTAAAACGGAAGAGTTGACCAAAGTGGACAACAACGGCAAGTTAAAGGACGAGAAAAAATCGGAGGATGAGCCGAAAATAGAGTCGAAAATGGATGTGGATGAGAAGCCGGAAGATGCCAAGTCGGAAGTGGACAAGACAGAGGAGGAGGCAACAGAGAAAAGTGACGAAGAAATAGCCGATAAAGAGTTGGAAACCAAAATGGAAACGGATGAAATTGAAGAAAGCGCAGACAAAGCGGCGGAGCCAGCGAAAGCGGTAGCGTCGAGCGTGAAAAGTGAGAAAATAGAAAGCGAGGAGGATGAGGATGAGGTGGCGTCCAAGTCTGATGTGGATAGCACAGTTGAGCCAAAGATCGAAGAGGAGGCTAAAGAGGAAAAGGAATCAGATAAAGAGGAAGCAACATCTTCGGAAGCAGCAGTTGAAAAAATGGATGTGGATGCCAAAGTCGTTAATGAAGTTAAGGACGAAGAGGCAAGCACAGACGAGAAGCTTAAAATTGAAACAGAGGACGAAACAAAGCCGGAAACGGACAAAACAGAAAAAGCAGACAAGTCGGAGAAGTCTGATAAATTGGAGGCCGTTGAGGCCGAAGAGGGCGACAAGGCCAAGGACGGGGACACTGAGACCAAGGATAGTGATTCCAAGGACAGTGCGTCCAAGGACAATGAGTCCAATGACAGTGAATGCAAGGACAGTGAGCCCAAGGATAAAGACAAACCCGAGCCAGTCTTCATCGATGTGGAAGAATACTTTGTCAAATATCGCAATTTCAGTTATCTGCATTGCGAGTGGCGCACCGAGGAGGAGCTATTGAAGGGTGATCGTCGTGTGGCCGCCAAGATCAGACGCTTCCAGCAGAAGCAGGCACAGCAAATCAACATTTTTGAGAATATCGAAGAGGAGCCATTCAATCCCGACTTTGTCGAAGTCGATCGCGTGCTAGACATGTCCGTGCACACGGACGAGAACAGTGGGGAGACAACGAAGCATTATTTGGTTAAATGGAAATCGCTACCATATGAGGATTGCACCTGGGAGCTGGAGGAGGATGTTGATAATGATAAAATTGAGCAATATTTACGCTTTAATAAGACACCATTGCGTTGCGAGTGGAAGAGTCGCAAGCGTCCACATCCCGATCAGTGGAAGAAACTGGAAAAGACGCCCATTTACAAAAGTGGCAACAGTTTGCGTCCCTATCAGCTGGAGGGTCTCAATTGGTTAAAGTTCTCCTGGTTCAATACACACAATTGCATATTGGCCGATGAGATGGGTCTAGGCAAGACCATACAAAGCTTAACCTTTGTCCATTCGGTTTATGAGTTTGGCATACGAGGACCATTCCTTGTGATTGCACCACTTTCCACCATACCCAATTGGCAGCGTGAGTTCGAGGGTTGGACGGATATGAATGTGGTTGTTTATCATGGATCTGTGACCAGTAAACAGATGATACAGGATTATGAGTTTTATTATAAGACAGATAGCGGCAAGGTGCTAAAGGAACCCATTAAATTTAATGTTTTGATTACCACCTTTGAGATGATTGTGACCGATTACATGGATCTCAAAGCATTCAATTGGCGTCTGTGTGTCATTGATGAAGCGCATCGTCTCAAAAATCGCAATTGTAAGCTTTTGGAGGGACTGCGTCAGTTGAATCTCGAGCATCGTGTCCTGCTCTCGGGCACACCGCTCCAGAATAACATTAGTGAGCTATTCTCGCTGCTGAATTTCCTGGAACCAAGTCAGTTCTCCTCGCAGGAGGAGTTCATGTCCGAATTTGGCAGCTTACGTACCGAGGAGGAGGTCAACAAGCTCCAAGTGCTGCTCAAACCCATGATGTTGCGTCGTCTCAAGGACGATGTAGAAAAGTCGCTCGCACCCAAGGAGGAAACCATCATTGAGGTGGAGCTAACAAATATACAAAAGAAATATTATCGCGGCATACTCGAACAGAACTTTAGCTTCCTGAAAAAGGGTACGACATCAGCGAATATACCCAATCTGATGAACACTATGATGGAGCTGCGTAAATGCTGCATACATCCCTATTTGCTGAATGGTGCCGAGGAGCAGATACAGTATGATTTTAAGGCACAGCATGGCGAGGATCCCGAATCATATTATAAAAATCTGATTCTCTCAGCGGGCAAAATGGTTTTAATTGACAAACTGCTGCCCAAGCTGAAGGCGAACGGACATCGTGTGCTCATCTTCAGCCAAATGGTGCGCTGTCTGGATATACTTGAGGATTATTTGGTATATCGCAAGTATCCGTTTGAACGCATAGATGGACGCATACGTGGCAATTTGCGACAGGAGGCCATTGATCGCTACTCGAAGCCCGGCTCTGATCGTTTTGTCTTTCTGCTGTGCACCAAGGCCGGTGGATTGGGCATTAATTTAACTGCCGCCGATACGGTCATCATTTATGACTCCGACTGGAATCCACAGAATGATCTGCAGGCACAGGCGCGTTGTCATCGTATTGGTCAGCGCAAGATGGTAAAAATCTATAGATTACTCTGCCGCAATACCTACGAGCGTGAAATGTTTGACAAGGCATCGATGAAACTGGGTCTGGACAAAGCTGTGCTACAATCGATGAACACGCATGGCTCCAAGGATGGCAATAACAAGCAGCTGTCCAAGAAAGAAATTGAAGATCTGCTTAAAAAGGGTGCCTATGGCGCCGTCATGGACGATGATAATGCCGGAGATAAGTTCTGTGAGGAGGATATTGATTCAATACTTAAACGACGCACACAGATCATAACAATGGAGCAGGAGAAGGGTTCGACCTTCTCGAAAGCTTCATTTGCCGCCTCGGGCAATCGCTCCGACATTACCATTGATGATCCGGACTTTTGGACCAAATGGGCCAAACGCGTCGACATTGATCCCGATGCGTGTGAACGTGATGAGACCGAAGATTTGGTACTCTCCGAACCGCGTCGACGCACACAAATCAAGCGCTACGGGCATGAAGATGTCATGGAAATCAACTCTGAGGACTCTTCCAACGAGAACAGCGACGAGGAGGGCGGCATAGGTGGGTTTCTATTCAAATCCTTTAGCTATTAATTCCATCTAATTATTCTCTCTCTCTCTCTTTATATCACTTTCTCTTAGGTCTACGCTCGCGCCGTCGCAAGGAGAAACGTGAACGTGATCGCGCACGAGAGAAGAAGGGCAACGATGAGTATATACCACGAGAGCGTGATGCCTTGGCCGCATTGGGTCTGGAGGAGATACAGTATGGTAACTGGGCCAAGTCCGAGTGCTTCAAGGTGGAAAAGGGTCTGCTGTCTTTCGGGTAAGTGATCTTCTATAATCCATGATTTTTGTGACTCAATTTATTTTGTGTAATTATTAATCTTAATTTGTTGTAAGACATGGATTATAGTTAAGTGATTTTATTGGGAAACTTGGTATCGATGTTGATTTTATTTAATCATCGAACAAGGTCGGATAAAATCGAAAGTTTTTTTTAGGCAAAACTAGGATTAGATTTAGACAAAGAGTCGGAAAACATCGCGTAAAACCTGGACCTCGAGCCGACTAGGGACAACTCTTAGATTTGTAAAATCTTTAAAGATTTTAATAATCGCGTTTTAAAAAATCGATTACAACTGAGTTATCGACAGTTATTGGATTTGTGAAATGGCCGTCTGTCTGTCCGTATGAACACAATTTTTTGCTACCTTTTTGAAGCTAGAGCAAATAAACTTGGTAAAAAGAGGCAGACAAAGTGTTAAGATGAAAGAAAAGAGTATACTGCAGTCGGGAGTGTCCGACCGCAACGTTCTTGTTTTTTTTTTTTTAAATTCGAAATCGATTTGTATTTGATTTAATCATCGCGATATTTGCAACGGCGCAATACATTATTAAGTTTCATGTTCAATATATAAATCTTGCGCTGCAACATCTTTTCCTCCTTTTCGAGATAGAGGGCCTCCTCTTTGCGTTCGATGTACTCCGTAACACTGGGCGCCTCGTACTCGTCCAGCTGAGAACGCAATTCGCCCAGTATAACGTAGTCCTTCTCATTGTTCGCTTGGACAACAGCCACCTCCTTCTCCAGTTTGCTAATGGTGCGTGTTATTTCCTCGGTACGATTGAGCACATTGCGCATTTCAGTCTCCAGATTCATCATGACCTGCTTCTCTTCGGTCATGGCGAGTGATGTTTTGCCCGTGACACTTTTCAATCCCGCCATATGTGTATTCTTCTCCTCCAGCTCATTGATCAGCTCGGTGCGCTTAATGATCAATTTCTCAAAGTCGACGGCAGTCAGAATGCCACTAAGATCGGCCTTGGTTATCAAATCAGCGCGATGTTGCTGGCATGTCTCCTGCAGCGAGACAATGGTTAGACGCATTGTGCCCAGCAGGGCGCGTGCATTTTTAAACCAATTGGCGGTAAATTTACGCAACTTGCGCTCAATCTGACGCTCGGTGGCAGTTTCCAGAAATGCTACATCGTGCTCATCGCGCAGAAAGTGCAACATAAAGTTCTTTTCCGTTTCAATGGTCTCCTCGCTGCGATAACGCAGCTCCTCGATCTTGGCGCGCAGCTGTTTAACCTCAACCATTGCTAAACAAAAATATATCGATTGAATTCGAGATTAAAAAAGATTCGTTTTATTCATAATTACCATTGCGCTCAATATCCGAGATACGCTTTTCCACCTCGGACGCTGACTTTTCGGCCAACTCGGCTTTAGCCTTAAAGTTGAGCTTATGCTCAATTGCCCGGCGCCGCTCGCCAATTGTGCTCATTGTGCCCATGTGTATGGACATGGATATGGATCGTTTGGAGCTGGAATGTCGACTGGAATGCTGTAGGCTCTCCTGTGGTGTTTGACGTTTGTTCTGCAGCCGCTTTAGGATGGAGGTGCGTCGTTGACGCAGGCCGATCAACATTTTTGGATCGTTCTTTTCGAGAAAATCAACCAATATATGATTCTCCAGCTTGTAGATGGCCAAATCCTTTTGCACCTGCTCAAGTGTGCGCAGCATTTCCAATGTATCCATACCGATAAGACGATATTTGCGCTCCGCATCCGTTAGCTGCCCAAAATCATCCAGATAGAATTTGTACGCAATGCTCATAATGTCCAATTCACGGGGCTCATCTATCGACATTTGTTGCTGTTGTGATCTCTGGCCCAAAGATTTGCGGTCGCCCGCCGCAGTGTTCAAGCTACGCTCTGAGACACTCATTATGTTCTTGTATATATATATATATATTTATGGAGTTCTGGAATTATGGAACTATGAAATTGTTCGACAGCGAAAGATGAATTTATTTAAATAAATTTTTTTTTAACAAAATAAAATGTAAGATGAAGGCTTACATGAAAAAATATTATGATTATATATGTTCCCCTTGTTATGTATATGTTTCTATCTGTTTGTTTAAAGTATACTAAAGCAATGCCAACTACTGTTATTTTGGTATAACTTGTAAGTTTTCATTTCATTTTATATTATTTTTTTGAATTGCAGGTGGGGACGCTGGTCTGAACTTTTAGAACTGGGCTCGTTTAAGCGCGGCTGGCGCGATATAGATGTTGAGGGCTGTGCACGCATCATTGTAAGTATTGTATATACCATAACTATATATTTATATATATTCAAGTCTTTAATGATGACCAACCATGCTAATATTGAGAAAACTTTAGGTTTTCGCTGAGTAAAAACACAACTTCTCAACATGCTGAACAAAAATGATATACTCGATGCATATTTGATTCCTATTCGCTTTATAGATTAACGTATATTTTCATTTATTTTCACAAACCTTACAGCTACTGTACTGCCTGCAGGTGTACAAGGGTGACGAGAAGATCAAGACATTCATATGGGATCTAATAACGCCCACGGAGGATGGCGAGGTGCAGAAGATCAGCAGGGATCATAGTGGCCTACACAATTTGGTGCCACGAGGTAGGAATGCCAAAGGTATGGTAAAAGATACATTCACGCACTCCAACTGCTGCACGGACGTAGAGAGTTATCTAAAAAAAAACAAAAAAAAAAAAAAAACATTAAACGAGCTGCCTCGAACAACATAGAAAACTACTCGTATTGTACAAAATTACTACACACTATATCTTTGGGCTGGACTACCTTTACATCGTGTATATCTATCCAAACTACTCTCTGATCTTCTTTAAAGTAAACCATCAAATGAGTTATCTCCTATACTACCACATATAACTGGGTTCTATGTAACTGAATTCCCAAACAAAATACCCAAAATTTCTGTTATTTGACTAAATGTGAATAGTGTAACTACCTAAGCTCTATTGAATTTCTAAATATCTCTCTCTCTCTCTATATATATATATATATATATATATATATATATATATAACTCATGTTAGCAACTGACTTGACTCGAACGAGACATGACGTACGCCAAATAACAGTTAAATGATGGAAGAAAAGTGTGTGTATGTTTTGATGCCATGCAATTGTATGCCTTTTACTATAACCTTTTTATGATTTATATAATCAACAATTAATTATAAATAATATATATATACATATGTGCTAATTAACTAACATATTATCCATATTAGCCACACATCTTTATTCTTATCCCACATATTTCATTACTAATTAAAGTGCACTTGCAAAAAACAAAAAACATTTATTCATAAGCATAAAGAATTAATAATTGTATCATGTGCAATCTAAGATTTAGTTTCAAATTGAAATTTCAAAAATGTATATATTCTTGACCAGGAGCTTAACAGATTTTTTTGAGATGCAGCTAATCGATAAAATCATTAAAGTATTTTGAAATAAAGCTTGTTGAATAACTCTCAATTGCAACCTTTAAAATAAAGGTTGAAAAATAACAGTTATTTTGCGACCTTTGAAATAAAAGTTGAAAGTAATATTTTTAATAAAAATAAAAACAACTTAAAAATAATTTGTATAAAAAAAATAAAAAATATCTGTTAAAAAATAATTCTTATAATAAATGTAAAAAATAACTTAAAAATAATTTTCACAGTAAAAATCAATAATAACTGTTGTTTGTTAACGTTTTTAATAAAAATAAAAAATAATTTAAAAATACTTTCTATATTAAAAATAAAAATAACTGATAAAAACAATTTTTATTATAAAAATCAATAATAACCTTAATAATAAAAATAAAACAAAAACATGTTCAAAATAATTTTCATTATGCAAATCAATAATAATAGTTATTTTAGAACTTAAAAATAAAGAAAAATATATCTGTTGACAATCCTTTATATATAAAACTCAAAAATAACTGTTAAAAATAAGTTTTATTCATAAAGGTTATAAAATAATTGTAATTGTCGGAACACATTTCTAACACCTTGACCTTTTTGGTTTAAATTTTGACTGTTATTTTCGGTCCCTGGTATTTTTACAATATGATATATGTTTGTATGTGTCATGGAAACTGTCTCAAAATTAAATATCGTTCAATGTGAAAATTAAGTTTGATCGCAAATGATTATACAAGATACCTTTGCAAGAGCACTGCAGCTTCGGTTAGTCAATGATAAACTTCAGCTCATCTCATCGTTACGTAGCTAACACATATTTTCCACACACACACTCACACACACACATCATATCGTATTATAACGCCTCTGTACATAACTAGAAATGTTCGATAACAACCATGATCTTAGATCAAGTAGTTATTAGCTCATTATTAGCGCAAACTACATTATCATCAACAAAGCAGTGGAGATCGTGTTCAAAATAGAGCTGGAAAACTGTCAAAATGCGCTTATTTTATAACTGACGATTCTAAACAACAAAAAGTACAAAAGTGCCATAGATTGGTTTTGCAGCTCTTGTTCACACTTGTCCCGTCTCACTGTTACCAAAAACACACAATTGTAATCCAAAATTCATCCTCGAAACAACTATTTTTGTCACACACCTTTGCAGGACGCAATGGCGGTAAATCGAACAAGGAGATGACGCCGGGCACCTCAACGCCCGCGCCAGGAACAACGTCGGGCAGCAACAGCGGCAATACAACGCCTGCCCACAAGTCCAGCGCATTGGAGGGTGAGAAGGAGGGTGGCATTAGCGCCAGTGCTGTGGCAGCTGCCGTTGTGGTTGCACCCACCAGCATCCACGATCCCAATCATTGGAGCAAGAAGGAGAAATATGATGCGGATGCCTATCTCGAGGGCGCCTACAAGAAGCATCTGGGCAGACACGCGAATAAGTGAGTCGTGTGGAATCGAATTTGTTTAACTAACTAAACCCCGTCCAATATGAAATGTTTTGTTTGCTAACACAATATCTTTGCTTTGCTCTTCTCTTCCCTCTTCACTCTTCCCTTCTTTAATTTGCTTTCTTTAATTTTAATTTGAAAAATTTGTTATGTGCTTCACAGGGTTCTGCTGCGCGTTCGGATGCTCTACTATATACAGCATGAGGTCATTGGCGAATTTGTGCAACAGATCAAGGATAATACGCCAATCAGGTAGGCGTTTAGCGTCCAACAGCTTATCATATTATCATCATATAATCATCATGATTGTTGTCGTTGATTGATTGACTGATTGTTGTTTGCTCTTCAAAGAGCGTTCGTTTTTTTCTATTAATATTTATGAAAAAAAAAACAAAAAAAAAAAAACAAACAAGAATATATATACATATATTTTATTATTTGATTTATTTAATTTTGTTCTGGTCATGTTTTATAGTTGTTAAATTATTATCTATTATCTATGTACTTACTAACTACTATTACTAAAAAAAAAATGCCAATTTGTTTGTATTTAATAGTTGTTAACTTTTAAACAGAACCCACTTTCATTTCTCAAACTCTCAAGTGTGATACTTCTTCAACTGACTTTTTAAACTACTTTTTTGCAATCAGTTACAGATTTATTACTTTTAAGTTCAGTTCGCTTTTTAAGAGAGAGCCCTCTCGCTTAAAAAAAAGAAAACTCATTGCTCTCTCTCTCTCTGTCTCGTTACTAACTTTGAACTCTCGTTACTCTACTCTCGTTATAAACATATTTGAAATGCTCTCTCTCTCTCTCGCTCAGTGTTTAGACGATTAAATCATTCATAAATGTTTGTTTAATGCAACGTTTTATACATTTGTTTTATACATAACCTTTGCCTATAACCTCCTAACTCTCATTCAAACTTCTATCAAAGTAATTTTCTCAACATTTTTCAACTGAAAATGGTCAGCATCGAAAGTGTTGCTAAAAATATTTCTATCGCTGTGTTTTGTTTTGCACTTAATACTCCTTTTTGACGAATATTCTAATTGCTAATTTGAAAACGAATATATATACAAAATATACTCACTCACAACTATGGAAACCACAACAACAACAACAACTATGTACAACAACAACTACTACTACTACTACTACTGCAGCAGTATGAAAGCAAAGCAACTAGCACTCAATCAGGAAAGGTAATATCTATCCACACACACATCTCTCGATCGCTCTCTCTCTCTCTCTATCGCTCGCTCGCACGCACGTACGCACGATCGTCCCGCTCACCATCCGCCCGCCCATCCGAAGCGCATAGGCGAATAGGGAATTCGTATTGAAATATCCATGCCATACAAAAAAAACGAAAAACCAAACCAAAGCATCCATCGATCGAACGAACTGTCATCAAACGAAATGTTTTATACAAATTATGCACAAACAAAAAAGAACTATGATTTTCCAAATTCCAAAATTGGATATATCCTGCATTAAAAAACATTTTTTGAGTTGCATTTGTAGTTTGTTATCTGTAATAAAAAGAAATTGTGATTTTGTTTATCTGTAATCTGTAGCACAAATTGGCAATTAACAACAACAAACAAAACACAAATTTTATGATTTGTATTTTTCTTTCTTTTGTTCCATATAATGCTTTTCTTATGATTTTTATTTCTTTAAACTTTTGTTTTCATTTACTTAAACAACAACAACAAAAACAATGCATAAAATTTGTTAAGAAAAAAAAATATTAAAAAAAAACAAACCGAATTTTTAATACAATTTACTAAAACAACGCATTCAAATCTTTCCCCTCATCTATGTATATATATATATATATATATATATATATATATATATATATATATATATATATGTATATATAATATATGTATAAATATATATGTATACATAATCTATCACTCATGTAGCGAGCTCCCCATTCGCCCGCCGCCAACGCCCGATCAAGTGCCATCCTCATGGTGGAATCCCATTTGTTGTGATAAGAGTCTATTGGTTGGAACCTACAAGCATGGCTGTGAAATGTACCGTCAAATGCGCGCCGATCCGAATCTGTGCTTTGTCACTCATGTGGGCGCCGGTGCCGGTGACGATTTG